>JARHVA010010789.1:50000-128796 GCA_037957365.1 Torreya grandis
GGATAATATAAACAATTGACGCATATTTCTCATATATTTTTATTTGTAGATTATTATTAAAATGAAATTAAAAAACCAAGGCTTTAGTTATGAGAGACTGAAAAATAAAGGTTGATTTAGGGTTATACATACATAATTATGAAATGGGGTGTTGTTATTCATCCTTCTTAGGTTATTATTAGGCATTAATTTAAAAATTGAGGCTCTCATTTAATGTGATCAAAGCATTAAAGGTTGATATAGGGATACACATATAATTTCCCCATTTTTAAAAATTATGTTGTGTTTAAAGACCATTATTAGAAAAACATTGACAAACAAAGGCATGAATTAAGAGTGATCAAACCAATGAAGGATGATTAAGGATAATGCACATAAAATTATTTATTCATTTTTAAGGTTTATTTGGTCATTATTAAACCCAAATATAAATCCCAAGGTTCTAATTAGGAACAATTAGAGTAATGGATGTTGATTTGGGGGTAGGCATAGATAATTGATCCTTGTTTTTCATTATTGAGTATTCCTAAGTCATTACCATTGATGGATTATTTAGCACACCAACTTAGGTAGGGTGGAAATCCACCTAACCTCTCCTAAAAGGAGATAAAATCTCCCCAAGGTATGTTACTTCCAGGTCTTGACTTGTAGGATAACTCAATGGTTGATGTGTAATTGTCCCATTTCAAGGGGCAGTTTGGAGTAAATTTAGATCATGATAAGTACTGTAGATCTTATGTATTCATTGCCTAAAAAATTAATCAATTTAGATTTGTCATGGAAATATAAATGATGTAATAATTATTCATTGTATAAATGTATTCAAAAGTGAATTAACAATAATTACAAGGTTTGGAATCAAGATAAACATGTAAACACAGATATTCAATTTGAATCTAATCTACCTATTTTAACAGATTTATAAAAAAATAACAAAAGATGGGGGTAAAGAGAAAGATGTAAGCCTAATTTTTAGCTATAATACTTTTAATTCATTTGACTTAGATGAACTCCATGGAACCAATTTGTTTCCTATTCAATATACACAAAATTAAGAACAAAAGATTATGCAATATTCTAAGGTATTCAACTATGCAGAAATATGGACAAATTTACCATATACATGTGCAAATAACAAAAAAAAGTGTTCATAACTTATTAATTGATAGATATTTTCTCTAAAAATAGTGTTTGGATCCACTAGAATTAGGGTAAGTATAACAATGCTTCATAACAACATTACTCATAAGAAAAAAACTAACTAAGAAAGAAAAAAAATTGTAAGAAAAATGTCTAGTCCTCTACTCTACTTTATAACACTAAACAACTAGCCACCAACTCAGTCTTATTATTGGCCTTATATAGATCTCAATCCAATCTCACCCACTAACCAAGTAGTTACAAACATTAAATAATAGGCACCAACTAAGGCACACTTTTAATGTGTGCCCATCTTCAATATAATAATGCCTCCTTTGAATGCACCTTTTTCCATTAACTATTGGTAATAAGGCATTATTCTAATTTACATAAGTTCAAGTTAGATATTTATTCTATTGATGGGTTGTCATTGTATTAAATATTGGTAATGAAGCGCTCACAAGTGAAGGCAAAAAACCATATAAAAGGAGTAATGAAAATCTCAGGTAAAAAAGGTAGATGGTATAAGTATGAATTTTGACAAGTGATCAAGGAGGTGGATCAGAGAGAATATTATGGAGCTTGGTCAAGGAGTGATAAGGATCAAGGGAAGGGAAAACAACATAGCTCAAAGGGTCATCATAGAGTGGCTTCAATGGTAAATAATACACACCTAGGAAGGAGGAACCCTTTGATTATGGGTAATTTAGATGTGGATGGTAGTTCAGATTCAAGTATGGAGATCCCTTCTAATGTAGAGGATAGATCAAAATAATGCACTTACCTTGTTTTCAATAAACACCTTTTAATTTCCTTCACTGATCATTCATTGGTTTTAATCTCTTTATTTGTGTTTAGTGGTTTATATCACCTTTAAAAAACTCCTTCTTGTCCCTTAAGACTCCTCAATTCACTCACAAGCTACTCAACACCTCTTACCTTAACATTGACAACTTCCTTCCTTTCACTATGATAGGTCTTGTAGCCTTTTTGGGGGGTTTTTCTAATAGTATAGACTTGTATAGATGAAATTTAAGAAACCAATTCCAAATATAGATACCCTTTATTGTCTTCTATCCTTACACAAATTTTATTCACTTGATTCTCTCTTTTAGTCACTTTACTAGCCTCTTTGATCTTTTTGTTAGGCCTAATTAGGCATGTTTGACCCTAACACACACACTGTATTCTCTAACAGTATGGGATCATACTCCACCACTTAAAAATCACCAAAATATATTATATTGCATTGATACCTATTTGATCACAAAATTTTGTATGATTCCATTGATTCAAATCTCTAAAAAATGCATTTGAAAATTGAAACCCTAGTTTTGTCTTGACTGTATTTTCCAAGACCTAAAAACATTCAAATTTATCATGCCCACTTTATATAAATTTTCAAAAATCTTGGTAAGTTCCTAGAGGTATTTTTTACCTCCCCAATCCTTCTGAAATCATTATAATTCCAAACTTACACGTTTATTCCATAGTTTGATATCATTTTGGTCTTTTTTGTATGCATAATCATACCCTACAATTATCAAAGAGCACTTTTCTTAGGGTTTAAAGTGTCTTAAGGGGTTTAACTAACCTATGAAGCATTATTAAAGATTATTTCACCTTTTAAAATGTTTTATATATGTTATCTTGCATTATTAAAACCTTAGCTCCTCCTTTTCTCGAAGTTTTTGGTCTCTTTGTATACACACAATCATGATTGTAGGATTACTACTACAATTTCTTGGATATTGACTTACCATATGGATTTTAAACTCAACACAAGTTGAAAAATATATAAAATATCCCAAATCACCTTTTGGAATCAAGAATAAATCATAATCAAATTTCTTTTGTACCCTTTGATCATACTTTAAGTGTTTACTACCTAAACATGCATTTTCCACTAGAATTGTGTTCCTTTCTAAACCAAATAACATAAAAGACAACAATTATAATATGAAAAGTGAATTAAAAAACATTAAAGTAACTCACCCACATATATTGAAGCCTCAAAACATAGTTTTGTCACATCGTCTACCTTGTAAGCAATTCTAACGCAATTATCATCTTGCACACACACATGATTACAAAGTTGCAGATCTATCTTTTAACCTTAGAAATATTTATTCATTCATATATTCTTGGGACTAGAGCCTTCCTTCGATTACATATGAAAAACTAAATTGAAAACCAAAATTGATATGTTTTATATCAAATGTAACTACCTAAACTACTTCTAATGGTCATTTTCAAAGACATTTGGTACCTTGGCACAAGTTCCAAGGTTTATTATCCATGGTGTTATTTTTATTATTTTATAACAATTTTACACCTTAAATAATTATAAAAAACCTCTTAGCACACCTATTCTATGCCTAAATATTTAAAAATTCAAACTAGGCAAAATGGCAAAAAAATTAAACTTGAAATTATAGACCTACCCTAGCATTGCTAAACACTTGGGAATCATTCCAAGGTGCATGATATGACTATTAACATATTTTTAAACATATTAAACATGAAAAATTAGTAAAAATTACTAATCAAACCAAATTTGTGGAACAACATCAAATTGAGTCATCCACCTAGGATGCTCCTGCATCATACTCCTAGGGTATGAAAAGAAACTTTCCTTAAAAGTTATTTTACTTGCCCTGATCTACCCAGCATTACTCTATCTGGTTCTCTCCATTTATGAAAAATTACACCTCTTATATCCTAAGGTCTATGAGTAGCACATAGACCTCTATGTGCTTTAACCAACTCTACCTTGATTATGTCTTTGAAATGGATGTATTTCATAGTAATCTTCAACATGACCATCTTCAACACCTGGTCTTTTTCCTAAAACCATCATGCACATGGGAGACACAAGTCAAAGAATTTTTTTTTTTGGGTTATCTCTTTGGAAACCAATCTCTTGTTTTGGCATGCTTCTCTTTTTCATTCTTGGGTTTGTTGCTTGTGTGATTATTGTTGATGGTTCCTTCTTATATTTAAAAATATCCTCAACTACTATAACCTATTTATCCACTTATTTCCATTGTCTACTCTCCCCTTGATCATTAAATTTCCTACCACAACGAACTCTCTCAACATAGCCACTTTCTAGACAAAGCCTCCTAGAAACTCTTTGTTTTGTATGAAAGACAAATGAGAGGATAAATTTACAAACAACATTTCTAAATACTCATTAGACAATAACTCACCTTGATGGTTTATTTACAACAGCTCCATATTTCTTACCTTCAACTCATCAAAATTCTCTTCCATTGTTATATGATTTTCTTCTAATGGCTTGGAAATTTAAACTATCTTGTCTCCTTCTTGGCACTTTCTTGCAACTATCATGTTCTTTTCATCCTTGATGATACAAATATCTTCCTTGGGTAGGTATTCCTTCTCTCGAAATAACATGACACTACCTAGTGTCTCTCTCCATGAATTATCCTTTAATGGTTTTAATGTATGGCTACAAACATCTTTCTTAATGGTATATGTGTTAGCTCTCCCATCATGCAAATATCTCATATCATATTTCCATGGTCTCCCAAGAATGATGTGGCAAACATTAATAAGAATGACATCACATAGTATCATATCCTTGTATCCACCTATCTGCAAGTCTACACGACACTATAAATTATGAAAAGTGCATTTAATAAAATTAAATTAAATCACCCACATATATTGAATCCTCAAAACATAGTTTTGTCACATCTTCTACCTTGTGAGTAATTCTAACACAGTTATCATCTTGCACACACATGATTACAAAGTTGAAGACCTAATTTTCAACCTTAGAAATATTTATTCATACATATTTTCTTGAGACTAGAGCCCCTCCTTATAGTACATATGAAAAGTTGAATTGAAAACCAAAATTTATATGTTTTATATCAAATGTAACTACCTGAACTACTTCCAATGGTCATTTAAAAAGACATTTGGCTCCTTGGCACAACTTCCAAGTTTGATTATCCATAAAAGTGACATATCCCTAACTAAATGTATCCATGGTGTCATTTTTATTATTTTTTAACAATTTGACACCTTCAAGACTTATAGTCAACCTCTTAACACACCTATCCTATTCCTAAATATTCAAAAATTCAAACTAGGCAAAATGGTGGGAAAACTAAATTTGAAATTCTAGACCTACCCTAACATTCTTAAGCACTTGGAAAGTTTTCCAAGGTGTATGATATGAATATTTACATCATTTTTAACATCCTAAAAATGTCAAATGAGTACAAAATACTGATCAAACCAAATTTCATGAACATCAAATTGAGTCATCCACTTAGGATGCTCTTGCATCACCTTCAAACTAAATCTTGAAACTGAATGGTAGTATTGGACTGGTTTAACTAGATCCTTAGGTGATTTTATTTTAAGGAGTGAGGTTTGAGGAAAACCTTTGAGAACTAAAAGTGAATAGTTTGATATGAAATTGTGTAGGCAAATGGATAACCATTGGTGTATTGGAATTATGGGTGAAAAATACTAGGGTCCAAGAATCATTCTCAAGTTCCTTTTGAATGACTTCTTCATGATCATATGTCCATCGTTAGAAAATAAACATGAAATTTTGGATGGGGGAACATGGATGATATAGGGTGTCAGGTTATGGATTCATCCCTGGTACCCTAATTTCAATCCTTTTTCTATGAAATAGGGTTGTTTTCCTATATATATTTGTTTGTATGGCCTCTCAATTGAATATTAGAAGGAGTAGTATCTTACTAGAATTGGAAGGAGGCTTGGGGAGATTGTGGGGATTGACCCAATCACCAGTGAAAGTATTTTGACATCCTATGCTATAATTTATGTGATGATATAATTAAAGGCCAAAATATTAGAGAATTTCAATCTCTGGGTAGATGCTAGGAACAACTCATTAATGTGGAAAATATTATATTATGATGTTACAAAGCTTAGGAAGTAGTGCATACTCATAGTTAGTGTTTGGATAAAGGTACCCCTATATAGGGAAACCAATCTTGGGCTACAAATCTTGGTTTGAGGTATAAGATTACATGTTGATTCAATAAGCAATAGAGTATTAACATTAAGAAAATGGGGAAAGAAAAACATCTTACTCAGTGATTGAATGTGGAAGCCATAATCAGTATGAAGGAGAAGTTAGAATTAGGAGAAGCATTGCCATCTAATACCTTATGTAAGGAGATTCATTTTATCCCCTCTAAAGATAATAATATTAAAGATATCTTGGACCAACATACTAAAGTTGGGACAAAGGAGGATTTTTTTGATGAAGTGTTGAAAGCATAAGTAGAGGATTCAGGTTGGGTGGGGAATCTTCATTTGTCCTCAATAGCTAGGGATTTTAGTGATGAAGAGGAACTTAATTCTAGGGAGGTAATGTCCATATCTCAAAAATATTGTTTGATTTCATAGCCAAACTTTGGATCCCATATAAAAAGAGGGAGAAAATATGGAAAACACATCACAAAGGTGGAATTCTCCAAAGGTAGATAATCTACCATTGAGCTCTCTTTTTTCCTAAAATGTAGGGTCTAAAATGCCCCTCTGTTTTAAACTTTTAAGACTTAGAAAGTATAAAAATTATGTTTGTTAAAGATCTAAGTAGACTAAATTAGGGTAATAATATGCAATAAATACACCCACTAAATTTTTACATAATTGACTAACTTTGAACTTTCTAAAAATAGTAATAAATAGTGAAAATAAGCACTTAGCTAGAAAATGATTGAGACAAAATATATGGAGGCTAAAAACTAAGGTAAAATCTAGTCTAAGTGTTATAAACAAGATCTTAGTGTCATAACCACTCCTATATGGTAGTTCCTTAATTGGATAATAGTGCCATTATTAGAAATATGGTGGTAGGGTCCTTGTATTGGTAGTAGTGTCCTCTATACAGGACTATCTCAAACTTATAGGTGTACCTATGTCTAGATCTTCGAGGTATGTTCTTGATACATGTGTGAGTTTTTAAACCCTGTATATTTCCTATTTTGATTGAATTTGTGAGCAAACCCTAATATTTCATATTTCTAGTTCATTCAGTTGATACAAGTTGAAAGGTGTGTTTTTTAGTCGGGTAGGTTGGACATCCTCAACACCATATTATGATGAGAATTGCCTACATACCAATAATTTGATGAGGGATCAAGCATGATCTAGTTCTCCCCACCTAAGTGATGGCACAAGTATAATTGAATCTAGTATGATAGTGAACTTGAGTGCTTTGAATGTGTTTAATTGTATAAATCTAGATAATTTAAGATTAGGAATGTTATAAAAGTAGGTTAGAATAGGGATTGATAACCTTAATTATGCATACATTTTTTTGAGTTCAAATGCATATTTTGCGTCTAATTTACAGCTAGTGGTTAGAGGGCTAAAATTCATGTATATATACCATTTTGATGTTTTTACGGGTGATAAAATAGGTATAAGCCAAACCTAAGAGGTTCTAGATTTGAAAAGATATATGTTTTTAAAAAGGATAGGGAAAGGACATTAGCACCATTATTCAGGCACTAGTGACATGTGGTGCTAATGTCCTTATTATGGCACTAGTATCCAAGTGGCAGAATACTAGGCATGAATGGCTAGGATCAAGAAATGAGAGTCTAAGACTACTTTAGGGATGACTAGGGATGCTTTTGGCCTTCATAAAGGTTAGACAAGTATGATAATAGGATCTAGGATAGGTATAGGGATGATCTAGGTATAGGTAGTCTCAATTAGAACTCTTAGCACTCAAATACCACTTTTAGGTGATTACATTTTACCCCCATTTATTCTAAAAATGAAGCAAAGTGAAATTACTAGGATAAAGTAAGAATAAGCATACCTAATATTACCTAAGAGATGAAGCCCATGAAGTTGGGTTTGAGTATGTGAAACATGATCCAATGTGTGTTTTATAAGTGAAATGTGCATAAATCAATCCTTACTTAAGAGACATCAAAAGTAAATACTAAATTGAGTAAAGAAGTAAAACTGAGTAAAGAGATAGTATGGAGGAAGGAATGAATACACCTCATTGGGTACATAAAATAATGCATAAAAATAGTGATAACCTATGTGTGTATATAGTTATCAATTGGTAAATAACTTGGACTAAGTTGATGTCTTCCTCAATCCTCATGTGTGGGTGGATCAAGAACTCAATCTAGTTTTGACTCCATCATTTCCCATCCCTACTTGGTAGATCATGATCTATGAATAGATTGGACTAGATTGATGGTGTGTCCAACCCTCTCATGTAGGTGGATCATGAATTAAAGTAGGCTATGAATCCATAATTTCCTACCCATGTGTATTAGATACATTTGAAAATAAAACTAATCAATGTAACTAGAAATGTCTAACTAGGTATGTTAGCTCTATGGCCACTAGGGTATATATATTAGGTGGCTTTGGGCCACTCAAGAATGCAAAACATTGTAGATATATTAAGGTATGAAATTGGTGTACAACCTAGAATATGATGTAGGACATATATAACATAAAAAATGACATGGATTTTGTCATTCCATTTGATCAACTGGTGTGTAAGAGATCATATAAAAATAATGTGTCATGAACATGCCCCCAAATCTGATATCTAAGCATATGAATTATAAACTAAATTATAATAATTTGTATCTAAATATCTAAATTGAATATGGGAATTTTCATGCCATACATGATTCCCCAATCTGAGTAAAATGGTATGAATCTAAGCTAAAATGATATGAATCTAAGTAAAATTGATAAATCTATAATTGAACATATGCAATATATCCAATTTGGGTTTTTTTTAAACTAAGGCTACTAGATAGTAGCACCATTTCTTATAAAATATTTCCATTATTATATATGTGGTTCTAGTGTCCTAATTTGGGTGCTAGTGTCTTTTTCCTTTGATTTTTATGCAGTTTTTTTTATCTCTATGTCACTATTTTCCCACTATGTTTACCTGAGTGTAGTTTATGTAATATAAGCCTATGTGCTGAAAAATGTATTATGAGTACATTATAGGATCCTGATATATGTGATAAACCCCTGTGAATGTCCCCTCTTTTGAGTGGAGTTGTTTAACCTATGTAAGAACTATCCTTAAATAAAAAGATCTATAAAATATGTGTTAGCCCGATCATATATGATATCTACATAATAATCCAATATAATGTGGATATATAACATCAAAATTTAAGATAATTTGAGTATAAGTTTATAATGTGTGATGCATGTCATGTCTAGCATTCAAAAGGTTGTCAAGATAGATATAAAAATGTATGTAACAATAAATCTAAGTAATAACTAAGTAGTTACCTAGGTAGATGGGGCATGATGTCTGTCATGACGCCCAAGTAGGAAAGGGAGATGCATGATGTCCCTCATGGCATCTAAAACTAGAGTGTGTAATAAGTAAGAGATAATTGTCATGGCCATGATGCATTTAATAAATTATACATAAAACACACATGAGGTCCACAAAGTAGGCCAAGGGGACATAATACAAGGGACATTGACACATGCCACTAAATTTGAGAAAATAATAATATAAGGACATGTTCAAATGTCCACATATGTAAGCAACACACAATTTGGTGTATAGCCATATAAAAGGACATGTTCAAATATCTACATACATAATAAAGAAAGCACATGTAAGGACATGGGCACATGTCTAAATCATACATACTATGAAAATAAATGTCATAGATCCAAAGAGTAATGGCATATTCAAATTCCCTCAAATATAAGAAACATAGAGATATAGTCAAGTCTAAACTAGGAAAGTTATAATTTAAAGTATGCATGAACATGTAATATAAATTTGTGTAAGAACTAAGATGTACATATACTGAGTCTAAAGTAGTAATGGTAAAAAAAAATATGTTTAAGTGTAGCATGATCAATATCAATATATAACAATGTTAAATCTTTGATTTAGGTTATATAAATATAAAACTTGTTAATTGAAGCTGTGTATAGGGTTCCCCCCAAGTGGGTGAATGTGTCAAATGAAGAACATGTGCATCAGTGTATATGCCCCTAGTGGGTAGATAATATCAAATCTGGATTGGGGTAGTGGACCTGAGTCCTATAATAATGTGTAAGCACTTGATAAAAACAAGTGAAGCATGTATGTATAATAAAACTGACTATACTAAGATAACTAACATATGTAGTGTCTGGAAAATATAAGAAATGTAAACATAAAAATGTATACGGTTTGTGATTTTGTGTTTTTTGAGTAAATATTTGAATGTTTTTGTGTTTCTTGACATATTATATTATTTTTGTACTTTTTGATATAATATATGTACAAGAAACATGAAAATGAACTATGTACAAGGATCAAGAGAGAAGGAAAGTATGTACAAGAAAGGAGGAATAATACTAATCGATGAGTCTCATGGGAGACTCACTATCAATGTGGCCTATGTCAAATAAAGGAACTATGATCATGTGTGTTATATGAAAGTGTAAATATGGTCCTATAATATTCTACATTAAGTGATGTATATGTGGCCCTTCCTATGGTGTGGTGCCAGTAATTTATTACATTGACTATGGTGTCCTATGAATTGTAGGGGTCTTAAGGACCCATATGGTAGAATATGTTTTAGGCGGCATAGGTACCCTATGATAAGAACCCAAATAACTCAATAATATTAATATCAAAATAAAGTGAGTAGAGGGAGGCCCTTTAAAATATGCAACATATTTATGATACAAGGTTCTCTTTAATAATTGGTTTTATGGGAGAGTATGTGTACATGGAAACCCTATAAGAGTATACCTCACCTACACTAGTGCATCTACTAGACTTTGTGGTATATCGATAGGAATTGTGCTCATATCTATAACTAGTAACTATTTTGTAACTGGTAATTGTGCTATAAATGGTAACTATGTTATATCTGGTAATTGTGTTATAATTGGTAACTATGTTGTAGCTGATAACTGTGTTATAACTGGTAACTATGATTTAATTGGTAACTATGATGTAATTTATTGTGATTTAACTACCTATGGGATAGGTAGAGGATACTCATATAGAGTACCCTTAACTACAATCACTTTATTTGCATGTATATATTTTAGGCATCTATGTATTATGGATGGGATGGTTCATAGCTATTATATCCATGGCCTACCCAATAATATGCCAAATACACCTACACTAGGTACTACTAATAATATAGTGGCCACATGTGATGGTCTAACCTATATTTAAAGTACAATATCCCTGATGGAGCTCTAAACATGAAAATTGAAACCATTGATAACTATGTCTATAGGAGATATATCCTGGTTTGAATACCCCAAATACTATAGAAGTGTGATAATGCACATGCTAATACTTGACCCATTATCAACCATAACAGTTTGGATATGATGATGATCTATGTAGGATCATATAAAGAGTGTATATAAATTTATATCATCATCAAAAATATCTTGCTCTAAGAATATGATTAATGGTCTATCTAGAACTATAGTGTGGTACATACCATTTGTATTATGTAATGGGTGTGTCTCCTTTGTAGTAGTGTCATATGATGTTGGTGGTGGATGCGCCTAATACATGTAGTGAACACCTAAATTTCTCCTACCACATTTTTTGTATGCTTTATAAATGGATCTAAGAATATATTCAATGCCTTAACTTCCATTTATTGTACTTTGGGTGCCTTTATGGGTGTGGCCACATCAATAATGTTAGCCTCTATCAAATATTGTATCTTATGTTTCAGGTTGATGCATATTTTTTTTGTATGGCTTGGTGTCATGTGATATTCACAAAATACATTTCAATCATAGTTATTTGGAAGAGTTCATGTCGTATCAACCTCTTTGATGGGAGAGAAAGACATGACAATGCTTTCTAAGAGTTATTATAAAACACGTGTTGGTGATTCTAGAAGGTTGATGAAAACTTTGCATGGAGGATATGATAAAAATAGACAAGGAGATGGCTCTAAAGCTACATTAACTATGGCCTTTAGACATTCTTATTTTTAGTGGCCCTTACCTTGTATGGAGGCTTACTAAAACTCTTAGTAGTTTATTTTGATCCACTTCTATATTTTAGTTTGTACATGGAGAAAAGCTTGACTTCTCTTTATTTCACTATGTGGCATAAATTTGTGAAGGTTGGAAACTTCTTAAATAAGATATCTTCATGTAATGTTGGTAGACGAATCTATTTGAATATGTCCTAAAGCTCTTTATCTACCATGGGGCTAGTCAACTTGGCCAATATAGTCTTCTATTATAAGACATATTCTACAATAGGATCATTTTATTTTTGTTTTAATTGTGTAAATTGAGCATATGAGATATTATTACTAATGTTTATTGAGAAGTATTTTAGAAGCATATATTCTAATAGATTTAATGCAGTGATAGATTGATTTAGTAGATCATAAAACCATTGTAAGGCATACTCATTTGGACTGCATGAAAAAAAAATTAGCGAGGAACCAATAATTGGACACATAATCCAAACATGTTGCATGAAAATATCATATATGGTGCTCTAGGTTAGAATTAACATCATAAAATGTAATCTTAGCTGCCACAATCTAGATGGAAAAAGAGTTATCACTATGTGATGTGCTAAAGGTGCATGTACAAAAACATGAAAATCTAACGCATGTGATGTCTTAGTGGCTCCCTACTCAAGATGTAACACCTTAAATTGAAAATTAAGAACCTCATGCATAAGGGATTGTACATGTAGAGTGGATTAATTAGACATAAGAGGTGTAGTTGTCACTAAAGTTTGTTGAGTTATAACTGGTTATTATGCTAGCTAAGTTGGCCCCAATGTAGGTGTAACAATGTTATTAACTAAGGGAGTTGAATATTGACCATTATTTGATTTATTATTTATTCCATTAAGGCTTGTAGAATATGTGTATTATAAATAGGATGTTCCTGAAGTCTATCTCTAAATTTCTATAGGATATCATCCTAATTAACATTAGGTTTTCATTATTAAGTGGAGGGAGAGTGTCCCAATTTCCACCTTGTGTATCATATTGATCTTGATTATATTTCTCATCTTTAGATACATTATCATTAAAATCCACATAATTAGGGTGTGAAGGATCAATAACAGGAGTTACAACTAGTCCTTTGTCCACAATATAAGCTTGAATAGAAGGATTCTAAATGTGTTAAATAGGATTAACACCTAGCCTAACACTTCTTCTTAATGGAGGAGAGATAGATTTTTGAGATGGCATATAGTAAACAAATTGAAATAGGGTTTATAAAATAGAATGTATGAAATCTAAAAAACTTAAAACAACAAATGAAAATAGGAAAAAGAATGATATAAACCCTAAGAGCATTTAGGGTTAGAGTTTGAGCAATGTTCAAAGTAAGTCAAGTTCACCAAATGATTTGAACTTTTAGGATTTAAAAAGTATAGATCCTATATTTGTTAAAGATCTAATTATACTAAATAAGATTAATAATATGCAATAAATACAACCATTGATTTGTTACATAATTGACTAGCTTTGACTTTTCTAAAATTAGTAATAAATAGTGTAAGTAAGAACTTAGCGAAAAAATGGTTGAGATAGATTATCTGTAGGCTAGAAAATAAAGGATATGTTAATCTAAGTATCATAAATAGGATATCAATGTTATAACCCCTCCTAGACAATATCACCCTAATTAGACACTAACACCAATATTGGAAATGTGGTGGTAATCTTCCTATATTGGTAGTAATGACCTTTGTGCATGATTGTCCTGAGCTTCTGGGTGTACTTATGTCTAGATATTTGAGGTATGTTCTTATGTACACAAGTTTTGAAACCCTATATATTACCTATTTTGACTTAATTTGTGAGTAAACACTAATCTTCCATATTTCTAGGTCATTTAGTTGATACAAGATAAAAAGTGTGTTTATTCATGGGGTAGGTTGGACATCCTCATCACCCTGTTGTGATGATATTTGCCTATATACCAATACTCTGAGGAGGAATCAAGTGCGATGTAGTTCTCCTCACCTAAGTGTTGGTGAAAGTGCAACTGAATCTAATATGATAGTGGACTTGAGTGATTTGAATGTGTTTGAAACTAGAAATCTAGGTAATCTGAGCTTAGGAATGTACCAATGTATAAGTAGCATATAATATGGATTGATAACCTTAATTATGCATAACTTGTTCTGATTTTGAATGTATATTTTGCACCAGATTTACATCTAGTGGTTAAAGGTCTAAAAGTCATGTATATATACCATTATGATGTTTATGTGGGTGCTAAAAGAGGTTTAGGCTGATCTTAGGAGGTTTTATATTTGAAAAGATATTCATTAGTGAAAAAGAGAGGGGAAAGACATTAGTTCCATTATTAGGACACTAATGCCATATGGTGTTAGTGTCCTTATTATGGCACTAGTGTCCAAGTGGTAGAACACTAGGCATAAAGGGCCAGGATCAAAAAATGAGGGTCTATGATTGCTTTAGGGATGATGAGGGATGCTTTTTGCCCACACAAAGGTTGGATAACTATGATAATATTCTCTAAGATAGGTATAGGGATAAGATAGGGATAAGTAGTCTCAAGTATCACTCCTAGCACTCAAATACCAATTTTAAGTGATTACACCCTCAATGACACTTGTTAAGCATGGGATATACTGAGAGGGGGGGTGAATCAGTATATAATATATATTACAAAAATTTTACTTAATCAAACTCCACTTAAATATGCATTCAAGATATGCAATAAAACTGAAACAATAACATACACCACACAAGAGAGAGATACACTAGATTTTTACGTTGAAACCCAATATGGTAAAAACCATGGAGAACAATCTCAAGTATATGAATGAGCACCAACTCAAATTTAAAAAATTTCAAGCACCAATTTGAAGGAGAATCAACCCCTTTTTTGAACACCAACACAACAACTATTTTTGAGAACCAACCCACAAGAGCACCAACCCCTCTTGTGTATAAAACACAACTATATCTTAATGTTCCTTTTTCAAATAATGATAGAAATTTACTATATCTCTTTCTTTTCTCTCCTCTTCTCATATATATATATATATATATATATATATATATATATATATATATATATATATATATATATATATATATATATATATATATATATATAACAATTACAAACCATGCACACTCTTGCATTTTTAAAATGGCTTCCCAAGCCTCCTTTTATAGCTTTCCAAATGACCTTTGGCATTCACCCTTTATGGCTCTTCAATCCACATGGAAAATAGTGCCAAACTTGCATGACCCTTTGAATCCTTTCATTTTAAATTTTACATGGTGACCCTTCATGAGAACATGAATCCTTTCCACTTTTATCTTTATTTGGTGACTCTTCATGGAAAAATATGCCCTTCCCTCTTTTGTCTTCAGTTGGTGACTCTTTAAATTCTCAAGGTGACCCTTCATGGGAAAATGCATCCTTTCCCAATTTTTTATTTATCTCATGACTCTTTGAATTCTTCATGGTCCCTCTTTTGACTTTTTGAGACCAAAAATATATTCATTAATATTTAATTAATATCAACATACTTTAGCCAAAATATGATCATTAAAAAAAACCTTTAGATAATAAATGCTATGGGGCCTTTGTCACCAATAAATTAAAACCTTTGACATCAATAAAAATATTTCCAACAATCTCTCCCTTTTTCATTAATGGAAACCTCAAACTGAAACTATCACATTCTAAAACCTTTACTACACATGCCAACCTGCACATACTGCCAACAAAAAAACATACAGTAACTCTCCCTTAATTTAGCATCTTGTACCTATTTTTGTATTTCTCCTCCTTTGACATCAATTATAAAGGGTTTATCTTTGAGACAAAACTTAGCTTCCCATCAATTGATGTTGATAATCAATGATAAGAAGTAAAATAAATTATTCCCAACTTCTCTCATAGATACTCAAATGTGTCCTTTAGTAGTGCCTTTGTGAAAATATCTGTAATATGTTCTATAGTATTGATATATTCCAACTTAACCTAATGATCTATAACCTTATCTCTCAGGAAGTGATATCTGATAGGAATATGTTTTGTCCTTGAATGCATCACTGGATTCTTAGAAATATTAATAGCACTTGTGTTATTATAAAAAATAAAGATAGGTTCATCATATTTTACCTTGATGTATTTTAAAGATTGATTCATCCAAAGCACTTGAGTATAGCACAACACTACTCCAATATATTATACTTTAGCTATAGAAAGTGATACTGAGTTTTGCTTCTTTCTTAGCCAAGATACTAAGCTATCACCGATGAAGAAAGCTCCTCCACTTGTACTCTTCCTATCATCTAAACAACCTACCCAATATAAATTTGTATAAGCAACAAAAGTGAAATCTCTTTCTGTGGGATACCACAATCCATAATCTAATGTCCCCTTGACATATCTAAATATTCTCTTAACCAATTGAATATGACTCTCCTTCGGGGCTACCTGATATCTACAACCATGCCTACTACTTGCATGATGTTTGGCCTCAATGCTAACGAATATAAAAGGCTACCAATCATAGATATATATAAATATTAATCTATATCAGGTGAATATTCATCCTTATTCACCTTATTCCCTGTACCCATTGGTGTGCCAACTAGTACACAATCCTCAAAACCAAACTTTTTCAACATCTCCTTGGCATATTTACTTTGAGATATGAAAATTCCTTTATCTGACTAAAATATTTGCAACCCTAAAAAACATGAATTCTCTAAGCATAGACATCTCAAATTCATTTTGCATATTATCAAAAAATTCTTTTATCATCTTTTCACTGTTAACTCCAAATATTATGTCATCAACATATACCACAACAATCAACTGGTGTCCACCTTCTATTTTAATGTAGATATTAATGTCAACAAAACCTCACTTGAAGCCTTGATCTTGTAGGTACTTATGAAGACTTGCATATCAAGCACTGGGAGCTTGTTTTAATCCATATAGTGCTTTATTCAATCTACACACATAACTACTATCATTTGAGAGAAGAAATCCCTCAGGCTGCTTAATATAGACCTCCTCTTCTAGCTTCTCATTCAGGAAAGTAGACTTAACATCCATCTAAAACACTTTGAAAATTTTAAACACTACATATGCAAGAAACATCTTAATAGCCTTTAGCCTCACCACTAGTGCAAATTTTTCTTCAAAATTTATACCCTTAATCTAAGTATGTCCTTTCGATACTAACCTTTATTCCTAGTAACTTCACCATCTTCATTTAACTTATTTATGTATACCCATTTTGTTCCTTTTCACATTTTGATCTTTTGGTCTAAGCACTAATTCCCATGTATCATTATTTTCTATCTAATTTAATTCTTCATCCATTGTTTTAACCCAATGCTCACCATGTTTGGCTTTTAGAAAAGTTCTAGGCTGAATTTTGGATAACAAAGAAAAATTAACTTACTTAGATTCACTTACCATCATTCTCCTAGTGAAAACTCCTTCATTTATGTTCCCAATGATGTAACTTCATTATGATTTCTCTAGAAATATTTGGATGGGGTTTTGGTGTTTACTCTTTATCTTCATTTGATTCTTCAAAATCTTCTTCTTCAATGATTTTAGGAATATCTACTGGATCACTAGCTCTTTGTGCTACATCTTCATCTATCTTGAAACTTGCACTTTCAAATATCTTCTTAGTTATTTTTTTATAACATTTTTAAGGTATAATTTTGTTGGAGTATCCAAAAAATATACCTTCATCTGTTCTGAATTCAAAATTACCCAATTTGTCATCAGTTCTCTTTATGAAGCATTTGCTACCAAAAACTTTGAAATAATGAACAATAGCTTGTCTATCTTTTCATAACTCATAGGGGGTCTTATCACTATTGACTCTTAACAGTGCTCTATTTTGGATATGCACTATTGTTCCTACTACCTCTCTCCAATATTTGTTTCGTATCTTGGATTCATGTAGCATTGTCCTTGCCATCTCTCGAACTATTTTATTTTTTTTCTCAACTACTCCATTTTGTTATGGAGTTTTAGTTGCTGAATAATGTCTCTTTATCCCATGGTCTTCAAAATACTCAATAAAATTATCTGGCCTGAATTTTATACCTCCATATGATCTCAGGCACTTAATATTCAAACTAGTTTCATTCTCGCCTAAAGCCTTGAATGCTTTGAAGTGGCTGAAATCTTCTAATTTTTTCTTCAGAAATATCACCCAAGTCATACTATAAAATCATTAATAAGAAACATGAAGTTTTTACCACCTTGAGTACTTTAATTTTTGGTTAGTCCACACAGATCAGTGTGAACAAGCTCTAACATCTAAGTATTCAAGTATTCTTTTGTCTTGAACCATCTTCTGGCCTGCTTTCCATGCTGACATGGTTCACAAAGTGTGTTGGGGGGATTTGTAATCTTTTGAAGATGTCTAACTTATTCCTTCTTGTTGATGTTGACGAGATTGTCAAAATTTATGTCTCATTCTCTTGTGCCACACCCAACATTCCTCAACTTGACTCAAACAACATTCTTGACCTTTGATATCTGATAACACATATAAATTATTGCCTATCCTCTGAGCATCTTCAATTAAAACATCTGAGTATTTTATTCTAATCTCACAACCTTATACATAAAAATTTAATGTGTGTCCCTAATCACACATTTGACTTACACTTAAAAGATTATTCTTAAGACCTTTTTCATATAACACATTCTCAGTCTTGGTTCTACCATTATCCAAACTTAATGTACCTTTTCTAGTTATCTTGGAAGTGGTGTTGTCTCCAAATTTCACTATGCCACCATTGATCTTATTAGAGTTATGAACTTTCTCTAGTCTCCTATCATGTGACTCAACCATCCATTGTTAATGAACCATGGTCATTCTTCATTTATTACATGTAAAGTTGTCTGGACTAACATAGACTCTTCAGGTTATTTCTTCTACCATGAATCTATCTAAACTCTCTTCTTGATGAATGGAGCCTTGAAGTCTTGGTCCTTATTGATTGAATCAAACATGATTCTAAAATACTGGGCTATGTGTCTAAAATTATTGCATTTGTAACATACTATGGCTTCTTCATTAAATCTTGATAGAGGAGCAAAAGAGTTGTAGCTTCTGCTTGACTCTGCATGAGTTCGCTTCTCTTTATTTCTAAAATTATTAGTTCTTTTTTGATAGTCTATTTTCTTATGACCATAACCATTACAATAAAAACAATAATCATGAAAATAAAACTTGTTTTGGTTTGTGTATCTTTGACCCGATGGTCTTTTGTAGCTCTATTTCTTCCATCCTTCTTTGTTTGAGTTGGCTTTTGCATTCATAATTTATTCATTTTTCATTTCCTCTTTTGTAAGAGATTCAACATAGCTCTTTTATCTTTCAAATCCAATACTTATCTTATCTAACATTAAATTTTGACTTTCTAATATCTTATTCAACATTTTAGTGCTATTCTCAAATTTTGAATCATTGGTTGCTTTATTTGTTTTCTCGATATCTTCTTTTAAAGAGGCAATTTCAACAAAATACCTTTCATATTATTTACTTATTTTTTAAAATTATGTTGTTAGATCTTCTTTAGTCTTTTTGGCTTCTTTGATGTGTGCTTTTATATCTTAAATTATTTCTTTTAACTCCTTTTCATTTTTCTCAATCTGGAGCTTCAATCTTTGATTCTTCTTCTCAAGAGATTTTAATTATTCTAAGGCACAAATGAGTTCTCCTTCTAGATTCACTTTGGCTTTATCCTTAATTTCATTGTGTTCTTCTTCTTGATCATCTATACTTTTACTTATAGAGTTATCTTCATGTATGGTCATGAATATAATCTCTTCTTTATCTGAGTCACTAACTCCACTGTCTTCGACTGAGCTAAGATCTTTAGAATATAAACTCTTCTTCTCGAATCTCTTATTGTATTTTCCTTTGAATTTTTTCTTTTATGTAGGCTTTCCTTATTCATTATCACCATCTAGATACTTAGCTAAAAAATGTACAATCTTACCACATTTAAAACATTTAAATGGCAACTTTTCTTGATATTTACTTGTGCCTTTTTTAGGCTTGCAGATGAATAAGGCTTCATTGTCATCTTATTCATCGCTCGAGTTGTCACTTAATTCTTGAATCTTAGACTTGTATTTCTTAGATGTTTTAAAGGCAACTTCCCTCTTTGATCATTTTTCTTATTTGGTTCACATTTCATATGCTATAATAATACCATGTAGTTCATCCATCTTTAACTTGGCTAGATCCTTCATTTTCTCAATTATAGATACCTTTGCATCATATCTCAAAGGAAGATATCTCAAAACATTTTGTATCACCATTGAATCTTCTAATTTTTCTCCAAGGCCTTGAATTTGATTTACTATTTGATCAACCCATAAAAGATAACTTGCTATATTTTTTTCCTCTTCCATTTTCAGACTCTCAAACTATCATCTAAAAGTCTGAAGCTTAGCTTGCTGAATTTTTCCATCACCTTTGTAAATATTATCAAATTTTACCCAAGTCTCATGAGAAGATTTGTATTTCATAACTTTAACAAATTTTGACTCACATAAACCACATAAAATAATATTTAAGGCTTTAGCATTATTTTCACTTGCCTTCTTATCCATGGGAATAGTTACAAGTGTTTGTGGCTCTTGGATTCATTTATCATTGCTTTCCAAATGTCAAATCCAAGGGCCATCAAGTAAGTAATAATCATTATGCTCTAAAATCCATAATTTATCCCATCAAACAAAGGTTCCTTATTTTTATATAATCCTTCATGTGCTCCAGCCATTGTGCTTTCACCGATCTACCTTCAATTTGTTAAACTTTTTCTGAAAGAACCTACTCTAATACCAATCATTAAGCACATGATATATTGATAAAGAGGTGAATCAGTAATATCTTATAAAAATTTTAATTAAACAAAATCCACTTAACCATACATTCAATATATACAATAAAACTAAAACAATAACATGCACCACACGAGAGAGACAGAGAGAGAGAGAGAGAGAGAGAGAGAGAGAGAGAGAGAGAGAGAGAGAGAGAGAGAGAGAGAGAGAGAGAGATCAAATTTTTACGTGAAAAACTAATGCAAGAAAAATCACAGTAAAAAATCTCAAGTATATAAATGAGAACCAACTTAAATTACAAAGTTTTCAAGCACCAACTTGCAGGATTACCAACCCCTTTGTTGATCACCAACATAACAACTATTTGTGAGCACTAACCCACAAGATCACCAACCCCTCTTGTGTATAAAACACAACTATCTCTCAATGTTGTTTTCTCAACAAGTGATGAAATCTACTATATCTCTTTCCTTTCTCTCCTCTTCTCTTCTATGCTATATATAAAAAAATTACAAAGCATGCACACTCTTTCATTTTTAAAATGGCTTCCCAAGCCTCTTTTTATAGAGTTATAAAAGACCTTTGGCATTCACCCTTTGTGACTCTTTAATCCACTTAGAAAATGGTTCCAAACTTGCATGACCCTTTGAATCCTTTAATTTGAAAAGTCACATGGTGACCCTTCATGAGCAAATGCATCCTTTCCACTTTTGTCTTTATTTGGTGACTCTTTGAATTCCTTAAGGTGGCTCTTCATGGAAAAATGTGCCCTTCCCTCTTTTATCTTCACTTGGTGACTCTTTGAATTCCTCAAGGTGATCCTTCATGGGAAATGCATCCTTTCTCTCTTTTATCTTTATCTCATGACTATTTGACTTCTTCATGGGCCCTCTTTTGACTTTGTGCAACCAAAAATATATTTGTTAATATTTAATTAATATCAACATACTTTAGCCAAAATATGATCATTAAAAAAACACCTTTAGACAATAAATGCTATGGGGCCTTTGTCACTAATAAAGTTAGACCTTTGACATCAATGGAAATATTTCCAAAAACACTATGAATATCATTTCTTGGAATGTCCCCTAATAAGAGGCATTTGGTACAACATTGGTTGGTAAATTTGGGATGTGATCTTTTTATGTTTTAAGAAATAAACTTTAGAAAAGTTGAGGTTGAATCTCTTATGAGTAAAATTTTGATTGGATGGAAGGCTTTGTTTTTGGATTCCTTAGGGGCCTTTAAAGGTTTGTGAATCATCTAGGCCCCTCATAAAGTCTGGGTAGAGCATTTTGATTCTAGGGATAATTGTTAGCTCAGTAAAGTTTCAAAGTATACTTATGACTTGTCTTTTTTTAATTTCAATGTCTATGGGCAAAACTCTATGGCCCTTAAAGTGTAGTGTTTGTAAAATATTTTGGGTAGTTATCTCTTTTGGGGAATCAAAATCATGTTCTAGGTGGAAATTTTAATGCCATTCTAGATGGGTCAAAGAAAAGAGATGGCCTAGGGTGGTTTACACATTCTTAGAAGGATTTTTAAAGATTTTTAGTCTTTGATGAGCTAGTTGATATGATTCCCAAAAATGGGTTTTTTCTTGGATGAACCATCGATAAGGTTTATGTAATATGATAGAAAGATTAGATCAATTTTTGGTTTTTTTGAGGTATGTGAATAAGCATTAGATTCTAGAAAAAGATATTATTCTTATTTTTGGATCAAATCATGCTCCAATTGAGCTTTAGATTATGGAAGATAAGGCCCCCCTTTGTGCCCCTTCAAATTTGATCTCATGTGGTTGTGTGACTCATTTATCCATGATCTTATAAAAGACTGGTGGAACAAGGCTCCCCCTTAGATGGCACAAAGATGTTTGTGATGAGGAAAAAACTAATCCATATTAAGGTTTGTATAAGATATTGGAATAAATTGAGCTTTAAAAACATTTTCAAAGAAATTGAAATAGTGGAGTTTGAGTTGGAGGTCATCAATCAAATTTTAATAGCATTAGGTATGGATGCAAAATTATATAAGGAAGAGAAATATATCTTGGTTGAATTATCTAAACTCCATATGAGTGAGGAAGTTTATTAGAAATAAAAGTCATGGGAGTTATGGTTTAAAGAGGGTGATAAGAATACAAAGCTTTTTTCACATCTCGACCTATGATTGAAGGTCATCCAATTGTATCTCATGTATCTCCACTAGTGATGGGGTCTTGTTGGAAAAAAAATTGGAATAAAAAAGGAGGCAATGGCTTTTATTTAAAATTTACTTTGTGCACTAACACTTCCTCACTTAGTTCTCAATCTAATAAACTAAACCACATCCCCCAAATGGTGAAGGATCAACATAATGAGAATTTGATGCCCCCCTTTTATAAAGAGGAGATCATAGCTATGGTGTTTTTGATGGGGAGGGATAAATATCCTGGGCTAGATGGTTTTCCATCTACCTTATTTTAGTCTTTTTAGGATTTTTTGGGTGATGAAGTGGTGAGCATGGTCAATGAATCTTGAGTGAAATAAAAAGTTACTTTTGATTTAAATTACATTTTTATATCTTTGGTGTTGAAAGGTGAGTTTCAATCCACCTTCAGTGATTTTTGGCCTATCTCACTATGTAATACCATCTACAAAATCATCTTTAAATCCATAACAATCCACATTAAGCCTATTCTTGACTCTTTAATATCTAGTGAGCAAGGGGGTTTCATTCTAGGAAAGTAGATCTAGGAGTGGATTATAATCATGCATGAGGTTATGCACTCTCTTCTTTGTAATCAAAAGAAAGGTATGATTGTGAAATTAGATATAAGTAAATCATATGATAGATTGAATTGGAGGTTTTTTTATATCAAAGTTCTAGAAAAAATTAGATTTGATATAAGGTGGTGCAATTGGGTCTTTATTTTCATCTTGAGTCCTTAGTTCTCGGTTTTAGTCAATGGAGAACCTTTAGGATATTTTGAATCCTCAAGAGGATTAAGGCAAGGGGATCCTCTTTCTCCCTTTATTTTAATTTTTATGGAAAAAGATCTAGGGTAAGAAATCTCAAGGGCACTTTCAAAAGGAATATTGTAAGGAATTAAAGTAGCTAATGGTGTGGACAGATCCATGCACTAGAAGTTCAAAAATGATATAGTACTTATTGGTTCTAATTCAATATATAAGGATTATAACATGAAGCAAATTTTTCTTAGCTATTAGTTAGCATCGAGGTAGTTGATGAGTGAGGTTAAATCTAAAATTTAGTTTGTAAATGTGGAAAGTACAATCCAAGTACATATTGCCAATATTTAAAATTTTAAAATTGGATCTCTTCATGCTAAATATCTGGGGGTGATTCTTTTTGATGAGGATGGTAATGTGAGATTGTGAGATAATAAGATGTATTCTTTCTAGGCTAGGCTTGAGATTCGAAGAGAAGATGGCTCTCTTTGACAAGTAGAATCATGTTGATCAAATCTATCCTCAACACCCTCATAATTTATATTATGTTAGTTTTATCTCTGCTTATTAATGTGCTTAAGGAAAACAACTAGATAATGAATGATTTATTATGGTAAGGAGTAGTGGAAAAAAATAAATTTATTATTTTGAAATGGGATAGAGTGTGTCTCCCCCAAGCTGTTGGAGATGTTAGTATTAAGAATTTAGCCTCTCAAAACTTGGACCTAGGGGCTAAGCTAGTTTGGGGTATGGTCTCTCAGCTACATGTGTTATAGATGCAACTCAAAATAGGATCATCACCTTCAACATGATCTAGAAGTTTGGGTTGGAAGGCTTGTCTCAATGTAAATTTTGTC
Organism: Torreya grandis; assembly: GCA_037957365.1. Lineage (NCBI taxonomy): Eukaryota > Viridiplantae > Streptophyta > Pinopsida > Cupressales > Taxaceae > Torreya > Torreya grandis. Next base: position 74,845 of record JARHVA010010789.1, read on the forward strand.
TCTTAACTGAAGAGGATGTTAGAATTTTTTGTGTGATAGATTGGGGATATGATGGGCTAACCTGATCTCTCTTTTGGAGGCTTTTTATTTTTGGCTAGGAGGTCCTTCAAAGAGTTCTTTTGATAATATATGGGATTTGAGTACATCTATTTTAATATATATTTTTTGTAAATAACAAAATCAAATAATTTTTAAAAATAAGACTAGCCAATTGAGTGAGATTTTGCATAGGCATAGATTACAATGTCTGAAGTTGGTATTGCACATGCTAAAATAAGTAGTGGTTTTTTATTAGGTTAGGATAGGTAGATTTTTTCCAGTTGGCCTATTTTAAAATCTCCCCCTATTATTGGGTTTGGGGTATCTATTAAAAATCCCTATCAGGTAGATAATGTTATTTGGATGCCTCTACTTTGGGGAGTCTTCAAGTTCAACTTTGATGGGATAGTTCAGGGTAATCCTAGAGCTTATGGAATTGGGTGTATCATTTGAGACTACATTGGCTCAATGATTTAGGATGCTTCATTCAAATGGGTTGTGGGAATAATAATAAATTTAAGGCTTAAGCTTTGTCTTTGGGAGTTAATCTGGTTATGCAGTGTGGCATTTCAAATGTGATAATTAAAGGAAACTTGATGGTCATACTATAGGATTTGTGAAATAGGCAAGCATATGCTTGGCATATTGAAAATATATTAGATCAATTTTGGGATCTTTTGAGCTCATTCTCTTCTTGTGAAGCTATTCATTATTTTTAGAAAACAAATTTAGTGGCAGATGTCTTAACCAACCAATGGATTGATCAAGTTGAGGATTTCATTTGTGATAAATCTTAGGGTTCTTGGCCTATGGCACCCCCTATTATATCTAATATCTAAGGCCTTTTCTAATTGGGGCATGTTACATTGGTGTTTTGGGAGGATTTTTGTAGTTGATAGCTTTAATCATTATTTGATATGTAGCAATTTAATTTTTTATTTCAAATCATGTTGATGGCTCATGATAAGGTGGGGGAGTTAAAAACATTTATTTTTTGATTTACCTTGGTGCAATCTAAGCAAATTTGGAGGTGGTCAAAGCCATGGTGGGTTATGTTTATCTGATTAATCCATATAGAGTAAAGGTAAACTTAGATTTAACATCTCTTTTCCTTATCAATTTCATGTTGGTTATGATGGATAAGTATTTGGTGAAGGTGATGGTCGAAGGGATGATAAGGTGGAATTTTCAATTAGGTTTGGATGAAGCCATTATGATTTTTATAGAGAAAACCCAAATTGAATTACTACTCTCAAATAAGGATATGGTTGGTCTTATCCCTCTCTCAGTCTTCCAAGAATTGGAGGTGAATTTGGTTAAAGCTTTGGTGTTCATTGATCAAGTACAGGGGGTCTTTTGGTCTTTATTCCATTATGGAAAACAGATTCCTATGATGGATGTTGGTGCTCTAAGGGCTCCCATTCCCTTACTCAAGGAATATTTGGCATTACATTCTTCCAATCGAATGGGGGTTACAACAAGGTTGTTGGTTAGGTCCTTAGGGTGTGGCAGGGGAATTCAATCTCCTATCAGGGTATTAGAATCCATGTCAGATAGGGTGTCTTAGCACAAAATAGAGGTGGTGGTGGCGATCGGGGATAGTTTGATTTCAAATTCAAGGGGTGTAGCTAGGGGAGGTTCAACTATGGTTTTAGGGGTGTTGAGTGCAACTCCACAAGAGGAGGATGTCATGGATGATGCATGAGGGGGTCTGATAGCCCCATTACTTAATGGGGTGATTTATGAGCCCTCTTCCAAGGTGGTTTAGTGTTGTGTCTTCTCTCCTTGATCATTGGTAGGTTTTTTGAGTTTGAATGGTATTATCGAATATACTATTGTAGATTTTTTTGGTTTGGTTTTGTTGGGACTATGTATCCTTGATGTAATCTTAGTTCCCTTTTCTTGGGCTTAAGCTAGTTGTGGTTATTTATGAATCTTGTTCCCTCATAAATTTATCTCCAAGGCTTATGATTTTTTTGGTTAATTTGTAGTTTAGGTGAGGGTCCCCTTTAACCTAGATTATCTATCATAAAAATTGGAACCAACTTTATCTTCAAGCCTCAAATGTTCCTCCTAATAGTTAACCATATGATTCACTATGATGATCATATATGTTTAAGGCATTTCTTTATCCTTTTATGATCTTAGATTCCCTAATCCTAATGTGCACACTCTCATTTGACTCAACCCACTATTTGACCTACTTAGGAATCTATTTTTGCAATCCTTTATGCACTAGACAACAAAAGATTCAATGAATACATAGATATGATTGGACTCATAGCCTAATTTTTAGATATTAATAGCCTAGATGAGAAAAATGGGTGTCATGTTTACGCTCTAATATTATTTTTTTAGTCCACACATCTTATTTAGGAAGTTTACTCCATGTTTCCACTTTTCATTACTCGATAAATCTAACATATCCATAAAATATCAGATTCCTACTACATGGTGACTTCTCGCTAACTCACAACTTTGCTAAGGGTCTGAGGGTCTTGACCTTTTTAAGCTATGGTGTAGTGAGATCTTGACATGTGGCAAGATCTTGCTCACCTAAAGATCTATATGTCTTCACTTGATGTTGAATGTCATAACTGTATTAGATCCCTAATATTATACCATGTGGCATCATTTAGTGAACTCACTTGATAATCCATCCATTTGACTACCTCAATCAACTGAGGGATATAGATAAATGTGAGATGATGTCACATGTCATCATCCCCTTCACCTAGAAATTTTATCATGTATTCACTATGTCTTGATCATCCCAAGGATGCAAATAAGTGGGATTATTCCACTTGGCATCATCCCAGACACTTAGAGGGTTGAAGGGAAAAATATTTATTTGAAATGCCCTAGAGTAATGAAGCTGCAAGATCTTGACAGGTGGTAACTCCTTGGTGAATTTGGGACTGCAAATAAAATAAATATCTATTAGAATTTGAATGAAGTAGCTATTAAAACTTAAATTCCTCAATTTCAATTGAAAATGGCTAAGTCCATAAGTCTAAAAATAAAGATTAAAAATCATATAAAACTAACAATTAAAAAAGGAATTTTACCCAAAGACATAACTAGTCCATATAATAGATGAACGATTAAGTCTTAAGATCAAATAGAAAATAAACATATTCAATTTTAGGCCATTTAAGGGATGAATTAAAACTATAATCAAAATACTTAGGCAAATTAAAATAGTTTGGTTCAAATGGAAAACATCCTAGTTCTATGAGGGTCTTGATAGGCTAGATGGCCATAAAATTTAAGCTCATGCAATGCTGGCATGGATGCTAGTTGTCATCTAGTTGTTAGTTCATTCCACATGGCATATATTCACTCATCTAAGGTATAATTTAATGTCCATTTTGGCTTATTATCTCTATGATCTTAGTAAAATGACATATTGATACTTGTCAAAATCTCACTCATCTAAAATCTTTCCCAAGACTTGTAAACATACATACCATTGTAAGGATTAGGGAAATAATATCATGCCATGTGGGAAAATATCAAGAACTTAGGAGATTGATAATAGGTTGAAAGAATATGGACTATCTTGGGGGTCCATAGAAATGAGATTATGTCATGTGGCATGATCTTGTGCATCTTGGAGAGTTGTGGTCTATCAAATAAATCAAGGGGATTAAGGAAGCAAGGAAAAAGGATTGAGCCACACATCCTCATCCTAGGCACCTAGAAGATTCAAGAAAAATAACTAAGTCTCTAAGAGACCCAAGGAAGAAGGAAAACAATAAGTGGTCACTCTTGACTTGTCCTAGGGACTCATAAAGAAGCTAGTGACTATTGACCCATGGATAAATCAAAAGAACCATTAGATTTTTAATTTAAACTTTGATAAAAAATAATCCTTCTCTAACGTAAATCCATTTAGTCCATTTTTAGTAAATTAAATAAGTCAAATAACAAAAACACACAAAGACCTAGTCAATTAACCTTGAAATACTACAAAAATGCTAAGGAAAAAATGGAGACACTCTGAAATAGCTAGATAATTTTGATAAATCTAAGGTGAAACTTCTTGGAAATGGAAACTTCAATGCAACCCAAAACATAATAAAAAATAAACTAGGACTTATTAGATTTTAGGAAGTTTCGATAGTTGCATTAATACAAATTGAAGTGTCAAAGCTCTTCTAAACTAAGTGCATAGAATGAAAATTTCAATTTCAAACTTAATTGAAAGAGTAAATATAATACAATATCAAGGATGCAACTTATCAAGGACCTTTTTCAATTAGACAAGGAATAAAAAGAGACTCAATTTTGATTAGACTAGAAGATCAGACTCTAGATAAAAAAAGGTTCTATTATTTTAGTGATGAAATTAGGGCATGATATGCAAGAAAAAATAAATGACTCTACTAGAAAATACTCCTGAGTATCTTGAATCAATGAAAAAATCAAAATAACCCAAAACTTATGGTCAAAATAGTGCATGGAATATGAACAAATCCAATAAGGGATAATATGGGAGCAACTAAGTGACCAAATCTAGTATCTTTATTGACTTGGTGTGTGCAAAAATGAGTTGATTTACTATTTCATAGGATCTTTAACGATTAATTGTTATGGTTCCAACCATTAGGCTAGTGAGTCCTACCTTGGAAATATTTTCTTAGACATTGCTCCACTACCAGCTAGGCCTCTATAACTTTGATAGAGTTGCCTTTAATCCCATTCAAGATCTTATTATAATGTTAGTTAGGTATCCATAACCCTGATAGAGGTTGCCTAAATCACCTAGGGTTGAATTTATTAGAAATTGATTTTCTATTTTATTCTCCTTTTTATGCCTTAGTTCTAGGTTTAGCATCACCATCGCAAATGAAAGCTAGAACTATAAATTTTTCACCTTAGATATTCATCACTTTAGGTTCACTCAAACAAATTCAAAAACCATTTAGATGTGAAATTTGTTCTTGGTTTAAAGAGGATACCTTTAGTAACTAACTAGTTTCACCCAAACTTACATAAACAAGAATAAGTTCAAGACTAATACATTAATTAAACCTTTAAGAGTAACCCAATAACAAGATATAAGGCAATAAAATAACTCAAGAATCACCCTCACAATAAGTGTCACTTATGCTACCTACTAACATGATTTTCACTTCATCACTTTTCATTGACCAATGTGGAACCATATGAAAAAATAGTTCAAAATAGACCCAACAAGAAAAACATTAAAACAAAATACTAAAATAGAGCTAAAATAAAAAAATAAAATAAAACAAACAAGGAAATAGAAGGAAAATATTTATAGGATCACTCCAAGTTATCTCAAACTTGGAAGCAGGGGTTGAAGAGATGTCCTTTGACAAGTAAAAAGATCTCCTCACTAGTTAGACACCTGAAAGAGAATATATTCATGTTCAATATTTTTGGAAGGTTGGTAGGAATCCTACCAAAGGAGGACATGTAATTACATCTATGTTATCCTTTATGTTGAAAAACACTATCCCAAAGAACCTTATTAACAATGTTTTCATGCAAGTTAATTAGATTTATGTTAGAAAACTCAGCTAGGTACTTACCTTCAATTAGAAATAAGCACCTATGATAGATTTTAGTAAATACCTATGCCCAAACATTAAATTATGGTGATGGATAAGGGTGGGTACCGATACGTACTAGATTAACTTATATACCAAACATAGCAGAGATACTTTCTTTGTGATAGCCTAGCGGTGGATCCACTATTGGTTGTTCTTCAGCTAACATGGGAAATTTAGTATTATCTATGATCCAAAAATGGTAGTCTATGCACACACTCACTAAAAAACTAGTTTCTTGATACTTTAATGACTTTCTCAATTTCTTATATTTTTACATGAAAATTAGATTAAATAATTAAAATAAAGTGTTTTAAAATAAAAATTAAAATCAAGTACTAAAGAATAGAGATAATCCACAAATTGAGTTGATAATGAAGTTCACCCAAAATTGGGCTACATCTATAGGTCTAATCAAAGGATAAACTAATTGATGAAAATGATGAAAAAATACCATTTCTTACATCAAATTATCCCAATAAGTGGCTCTCAATCTACAAATAAGTGTTCGATGTCCTCTAAGAAGTATGGATCTAACTCTAGCTTTGTCTCTTGTTCTAGATCTGGATTTGGCTCTAGTCATGTCTCTTCTGAACTATATCTTTCTTTTTACTCCCAAATAATGGGATAGATAAGTTTGTTTTAATGTCTCTTAGAGGTCTTTGGAATGGTTCTTGGTCTATAATTTATACTCTGGAAAGTTATACATAATTTTTTTTGTGGTCTCCCAATAAGAACTGAAAGTTCCCTATAATGTCTCTAGGAGGTCTTTGCACTGAGCTCTTGGCCTTCAATGTGTTACTTTTGTAATATTAGACATATAAATTTTACTTTATCCTATTATGTTTTTCTCCTTTATAAGGTATTAAAGCTTACAATCTTTCTTATATGTTTTTAATTACAATATTGATCCTTTTATAGTGTTTCCAAGGTCCTTGATTTATGGTTTAAAGCCTTGTCCCTTTTGCATAGGGTTATGGATTCAAATTCCCTTGGAAAATGCCTCATATCCTTTATTTTTAGAAATAAATCCCAAAATTAAGGGATAAATAGAGTCTTGCATTTGGTTTTCCAAATATGGCATAACTTGATGTTAGGCCTTAAAAATAGACTAAGTGAGATGAAGGGGTTGAGCCCCACTCCAACTCTTATGCATTAGTTCATGAGGAGTATTTTTTGTCACTTTGGATAACATTTTATCCCACTTTAGTGGGGATAACAATCAAAATATATTTAAGAGATAAACTTCATCCCTTATAAATGGTCATGAGACCATGTATTATGTGGAACTTGCCTTGTAACTCATATCACTTGGTGGAGCTTTATGAATGCTATGATTTTTTCACGTGTTAGGTCGCATATGCCTAGAAAACTCATGATGTCACCACTACATTATTTTTTCCCTATTTTTTCCCACCTTCAATAGGCCAAACTTTCACATATGATGTTCATTTGACCCTATTCAAATTGCATTGGAAATATATTGATAAGATATTAAGTGTGTGGATAGTTTTCAGAATATTTTAGAATTTGGTTTCTATTATATATCATCTCAGATCACTCATCCCCACTAAAAAAACTTTTGGACCACCAAAAGTCTAATTTCTTACATGAAGGTACCCATTCACGAAGTTATCTCTCTTGGAGGCTAATTGTCCAAATGAAAATCTACCAAATAACCTTCTTTCACTCTTGGTGTCTTGGTCTTCTTCTTGGAAGATTAACTTATCCACTTCAATGCATTGTTTGTATGCTATAATGAAGTTATCCCATTAAGAGATTCTTTGTGCACTCTTCTTATTGTTAACATTATCAAAAAGGGAAAATTGCATTGCTTAGAAAGTAAGTGGTATTATAAAATGTCACCACTTATAAAATTTTCCCTTATTTAGCTCTTATAATATAATGAGACATACATGGATTGTAAACACAATTCCATTTACAAACATTGCCTGAATTTGGGTCTTTACAAAATGTGTATACATACAATTACACCTACATTAAAAGATCATATTTCAATGAAATAAAATGAATGCCAACATGCATCCATATAAAAATAGTTATATTATTGGGTGTTAATCACCATGTAATCACTTCTCATGTTTATTTCATGCCACTTTGTCTCCCTCTTGGAATAACACTTTAGCCTATCAACATGTCTCTCAACTATTATCTAACTTGGAAAATTTATGTTTAGATTTCTCTCTCAATGGAGTGCCTCTTTACCCATCTTTCCAAATTATTTAAGAAGTGGTAATCAAAACATGCTCACATGAATGTCAAAATAAACATGATAATACAAAATAGAAAATCTCAAAGATTGATTTACCTCAACTATAATAGGTTGCTCATAATGTGCTTCTCACCTGGATTGTTGCTCCATATTCACCTTTTCTTATAATGGCTTTCTCATTGAGAGTGAAAAATCTCAAAGATTGATCTACCTCCACACTTACTCATACACATGGTTAGTTTCCTTCATGATTATTCAACAATAGGAACCTAAAAGTAATTTGGATGTGTTACATAAGCATTCTAAACTAAACTCAACTATCCAAGTACGCTATCCATGAAACCAAATAATATCTTACCAATCTAATCTATTGGATTCTCCTCTTTGGATTACTCCCTCTTGATGGGATATTTAATGGATAGGTGGGCTTCTTCATGGGCTACCTTTTGGACTATTGGTGCTTTACCAACTCTTTCATGTTTTACCTTTTACTTTGTAAGGGTTTGATGAACCTCCTTGCTTGTAGGTTGATTATATAACTTCTTTCTTGTCAGTATTTGGATGAATTTTGGATGAAAATTCTAGCATTTGTCAACCCAATGGACACTCCTGTTACAATGAGTACAATATTTTTTGCCCATTTTATTGTAAAATAAGCTCTTCTTTCCATTCTACACACTTTGAGTTGGATATTGGTCTTTACAACTTGTCTCCTTCCTCTTGGATGGCATTGACTTCCTTTGGATGGACATTTTCTTCCAACACATGGCCAAACAATGGTTATTCATTCCAAAAAAATAATATGGATATGCATACAAAAACTATTGTGTTAGAGGGCCATTATTATCATAATCAAAGTAAATATTAGAATACGTATGTTTTCCATACCTTTTAGGGATATCTTTTGTGCAATTATGATGAGAGTAAAATATTTATCTCCTCATTTGGGATGTTCGTCCCTTTTAGAGGTGCTTCAAATTATTTCTAGATGTTTTTCCCATGATTAAAAGGTTTCCCCTTTTTTATTATAGTTTGCACTCACTCTCACCATCATGGAGTGACATTGTGCCTTCTCCTTGTGTGGGTTGTTTTTAAAGAGATAATGGCTTGGGCTCTTTTCCTTTAGAATCTTGTCTTGCTTCAGCTTATTTAGATCATTCTCCAACTTCTCTTTTTCCACTATCATATTTCAAACTTGCATAATGAGGTTTTTCCCCAACTTGTATGAGATTAGTCATTCCTTGGCCATTGATTTCATTACCCTTTCTATCAAAACCCATCTTGATTGGTAACTCAAAGCGAATACCCTAAGTATTCTGCTCAAATTCACTAAAAGAAGCATTTACATATTGATGGGAAGAAAGAGAACATGGTTAATTACTTACTGTTCATACCTCAATCATGGTTTTCGCATATGTGGTTGAGGATGGTCTCCTTGGCATGGAAAAATATTCTTTCTCCTCCACTCCACCATTTTGGAACTTTGCCAAAATTTTTGCCTTGGCTTGAAACTCAAATTTAAACACCTAAATGATTTCCATGAGAAATTATCCATGGCATGTCAATAGATCTTGAAGCTCTTGTATCTCATCCTCCAAGGCCTATAATCTTTGTTTTAAAGCGTAGTTTTCTTCCTAAATGTCCTAATTTATGCTTTCAAGCTCCCGAAGCCTTTCTTTATTAAAATATTTTCCCATGGTTATACTTTTGCAACCAATAAACCTACACTTCCATGAGAGAATAATAACACAAAGTGTTATCAAACTCTTTGTAAAACTTCTCTAATATCAAAATTGATTTAAAAATGTTACTTTATGCACACACTCACTAAAAACCTAGTATATAGATACTGTAATGACTTTCCCAATTTTCCATATTTTTTATATGAAAATTGGCTTAAAAAATTAAATTTCATCATTTAGACATTGTAATTAAATTCAATTACTGAATAACAAATAGAACCCATAAATCAAGTTGATAACAGAGTTCATCCAAAACTAGGCTACATCTCTAGATCCACTCAAAGGCCAAATTAATTGATTAAAATGATGTAAAAATACCATTTCTTACATTAAATTTATCCCACTAAGGGGATTTCAATATGCAAACAAGTATCTAATATCCTCTAGGAAGTCTGGTTGTGGCTCTAGGTCTAGGTCTAGTTTTAGCCCTAGATTTGGCTCTACCTTATTTGAACTATCTCTTTCTTGTCTCTCCCAAATGAGGGGTTTCACAATTTCATTTTAATGTCTCTCAAAGGTATGTGTAATGGATCTTGGCCTATAATTACTACACTGATAAGATAGACATAAAACTTTCTATTTATCCTAATAAGAGGCTAAAATTTCCCTATAATGTCTTTATGTGGTTTATGCAATATTGTCCTTTAATGTGCTACTCCTATAATATTAGACATAGAAACTTAACTTTCTCCTCTTATTTTGTTCTCCTTTACAAGATATTGAATTTCACAAACTTTCTTTTGTGTTTTTAATTAAAATGTTTATACTTTTATAGTGTTTTCAAGGCCCTTGATTTATGGGTTAAATCCTTATCCATTTTGCATACATTTAGGGATTCAAATCCCCTTGGAAAATCTCTCATATCTTTTGTTTTAATCAATAAATCCTAAAATTAAGGGATAAATAAAAATTCTTGCATTTGGTTTGCCAAATATGTAATATCTTGTTGTTGGGTCTTAAAAATAGGCCAAGTGATATGAGGGGGTTGAGACCCACTCCAACTCCCATGCATTATCTCATGAGAATTATTTTTTAGCACTTTGGATAATATTTTATCCCACTTTATTGGGAATAACAATCAAAATATATTTAAGAGATAAAATTCATCCCTTGTAACTTGGTCATGAGAACATGTATGACATGGAACTTGCCTTGGAACTCATTGCACTTGGTGGATATTTTTGAATTCCATGTTGAAGGCTATGATTGGTCTATATTTTAAGCCATACAAGTCATGTTAGCTAATAATGTTGGCATTGTGTTATTTTTTCCCCTAGTTACTGCCACCTTTAACAAGCCATAACTTTCACAAATAATATTCGTTTGACACTATTTATGCCATCCAAAATATGTGAACTTGGTTCCTCCCAAGTCAATGGCCTCATAGATTTATCATCGGTGGTTGAAGTATGAGGAAACTTGTATTAGATTAGTTTATTGTTATATTTAACTCTCATTGGCTTCATTGCTTCATTCAAGCCACCATTCTCATGATTTTTCATTTCACGCTTGATTATTCTTTCTACTATGAGGATCTCATGGGTTTTGCAATCCCATTATATAGGTTGCTTCAAGGTGTCTAAGTCCTTAGATGTAAATACAACCAATTGAATCTCTTCTACTTCCTTCATCTCTAATGAAGGGATATCCACTATTTTAGTTTCCTCATATTTTAATTGGTGAAATCTCAAGTTATTGATACCACCAAATTATTGATATTCTAAATCCAACTTGCCAAATGTAGGAGCAACAACATATGACATGGGTGTTCATATACATAACATACATCTTATTCATCCATCTAATCCAACTCTTTTATTTAATATTCATGTTAACTACAAGAATATTCCAATTTTTTATACTTCGATATTCATAAGGGAACTCACCTGAGATGATTTTTATCTCTTCATCATCAGACTCATCTTCATCACTACTCTCAGGGACTAGCTCTTTCCTTTAAATTGGGACATTCTTAGACAACATGAATACTTTAAAGCTTATCCCATTTCTACATCCATAGATTTCAAGTTGTGAACCTATAAAGGTAGTCTCATGAGTCATCCCATGCATTGCTTGTGTATTACCTCCTACAACAAGTGATACTTGATCAGTAAAAACATTAAAAGGTACTTGATTATTAACACAAGCAAAAAACCCCTATTGATCAAGAGTTGAACAATCATGATCACTAGCATTTGAAGTTCCAACAAGGTTATATTTTATCATGGGGAAGTCTGGTTTGACATAATCTTGAATCAATGTTTGATTATAAGGAACATATTGGTCGACTGTCTAACATATAAGTGGATAAATTTGAGTTCTTTGGGTGCAAACACCTAGTCATTCTAATGAGAAAAGTTGATCAACACCATAACAATGTGGCATAACTTTTTGTTCAATAATCAATGCCTCTTGATAAATAGATGCTAAGGTTGTGAGTGCAGATGGGGTTATATAAATAAAAATAGTAGTTAGGGGATTTAATGTGCTCAAATAAAATTCAATATCCACTACCTTTATTTTTAGGAGTGGATTTTTCAATCTCCTATACAATTGGTGAAAATGACTATTTAATGAACTTATGGGTTTATTAGGTTCCTACAAGTTGTAGTAAACTAATAGTACAAGGTATCAGGGTCAATAGGCATGCTAAAATGGTTGATAGAAATATTTTCAAAGATAGTCAATAAAGTGATGCATCCATTTGGCAAACCTATATACAAATTGTAAACATATTTATCCTAAAGTCCTGAGATTATGCCATGTGACATCATCTCAGGAACTAATTCGATAAATCATCCATCTGAATGCCTCGATTGACTTGGGGATGTGGAGAAGTGAGATGATGCCATGTGGCATCATACCATTAATTTTAAAGGTATATCATCTTCTCTCTTTGTCTATATCATCATAGGGATGTAGAAAAGTAGGATTATGCCCCTTGGCATCATCCTAGGCACCTAGAGGGTTGAAGAGTGAGTTATTTGTTCGAAGTGATCTAGAGAAATGAAGATCCAATATCTTGATAGGTGGTGACTCCTTAGTGAATCTAGGGATGAAAATAAAATAAGTAGTCATTATAATTTGAATGATGTAGCTATTAAAATTTAAAGTCCTCAATTTCAATTGAAAATGGCTAAGTCTATAAGTCTAAAAGGAAAGACAAAAAAGTTTATAAAATTAACAATTAAAAAGGAATTTTTGTCAAAAAAATAATTAGTCCATTTAATATATGAATTATTAAGTATTAAGATCGAAAATTAGATAAACACAATCAATTTTAGGCCATTTAAGGGATGAATTGGACCCACAATCAAAATACTTAATCAAATTAAAATATTTTGATTCAAAAGGAAAACATCCTAGTTCTATGATGGTCTTGATAGGATAGATGACCATCAAATTTAATCTCATGCAATGTTTGCATGGATTTCAGTGCATCTTATAGTTGTCACTTCATACCACATGACATCTATTCACTCATATGGGGTCTAATTTAATGTACACATGTGATGATGATCTCTATGATCTTAGTGAAATGAGATATTCACACTTGTCAAAATTTTGTTCATTTGGAATCTTTCCCAAGAATTTTAAACATACAAACTATCTTAAGGAACATGGAAATAGGATCGTGCCATGTGGTATGATCTCAAGCATCCAAGAGTTCAGCAATAGGTTGAAATAATATGGACCATCTCAGAGGCATAGAGAAATGAGATTACACCACATGGCATGATCTTGTACATCTAAGAGGGATATTGTCTATCATATATATAGAGGGGGGATGGGGAAGTGAGGAAATAATATAGAGCCACACGTCCTCATCTTGGTTACACAAAAGATCCAAGCAAAATAACTAGGTTCTAAAGAGGTTCGAGGAAGTGGGTGAATGACAAATGGCCACTCTTTGCTTGCTCAGGGACTCATGGGGAAGCTAATGACCATTGGACCACTAATATATCAAATGAGCCATTAGATTTTGAATTTGAACTTTGATTAAAAAAAAATAGTCCTTATATAACCTAAAGTCGTTTTGTCCATTTTTGGTAAAGACTAACTAATTCAAAGAATAAAAACACATAGAGACCCAACCAATTAACCTTGAAATACTATAACCCAAAACATAGTTAGAAATAGATTAGGACTTATTAGATTTTTGGCAAGTTTAGATAGTTACATTAATACAAACATAAGTGTCAAAACTCTTATATAATAATTGAATAGAATGAATATATTAAGTTTAGACTTAATTTAAAGAGTAAATACAATACAATATCAAGGTTACAACTTGTTAAGGACCTTTTTCAATCAAACAATGAATAAAAAGATACCCAAACTTGATTAGACCAAAAGACCAGACTCTAGATAAAAAGAGGTTCCATGATTTTAGTAATGAAACTAAGGCATGTTGTGCAAGTAACAATAATTATTAGACTAAATTTAACAAACCAAGGCCCAAATTAGGTGCAATCATAGTAATGAAAGTTTATTTGGGGATACATGCACATAATTGATGCTCTCTTGTCCATAGTGTGTGTTCATAGATCTATATTAGAGAAAATTCAACAAACCAACCCCTTGATTAGAAGCAATCATATCACAATGAATGTTTATTTAAGGATATACACACATAATTTACCCTTGTTTTTTGTTATTGGTATTCTTAGGTCATTATTAGACTAAATTTACAAACCAAGATCCTAATTAGGATCAATTAGAGAAATGAAAGATAATTTAAAACTATGTGCACATAATTAACCCTTGTCATTATTAAAGGATTTTAAGTCATTATTAGACCAAATATGATAAATTGTGGCTAAAATTAAGGGAAATAAAAGTAACAAAGGCATATTTGGGGTTGTACACAAATAATTAACCCTCATTTGTCATTAGTTTGTGTTTTTCAATCATTATTAGATTGAAATTGTTTTGAAAATTGCCTAATCAGGAGAAATCATAGTAATGAAGAAATATTTATGGGTATGTGCACATAGTTGACCCTTTTTTATCATTATTTAGAGTCCATAGGTCATTATTATATAAAATGTGAAAAACTAAGGATCTAATTAAGATATATTAAAGTTGTGAAGGTTAATTTGGGGATATAGGCATGATATTGACCCTTATTTTTCATTATTTGATATTTTCAGGTAACTATTAGATTGAATTTGATAAACTTCAGCCCTATATAGGTATAATTGAATCAATGGTGGTTGATTTTAGGCTACACACACATAACTTACCCTTAGTTTTCATTATTTTATGTTTTTAGATCAATATAATATTATAAATGAATAACCATTTATCAAATTAGAGTGATCAAAACAATGAAGGTTGATTTGGGGATATGCAAAAAATATTGACCCTTGTTTGTCATTATTTAGTGTTTTATGATCATCATTATACCTTTGACAAACCAAGGCTCTAATTAGGATCAATAAGAGCATTTAAGGTTGATGTGGGGATATTTTCTCATAATTGACCCTTGATTTAGATTATTGAACATGTGTGTATGTCATTATTAGACTAAGTTTGAAAACTCAATTCCCCAATCTTGGTGAAATTGTAGTAATGAAGGTCAATTAGGGCTAAACACACATAATTTAATATTTTTTCTCTATTATGTCAAGTCATAGATCCTTACTAAAAAAATACAAATCAAGGCCTTAATTAGGAGTGATCAGTTAATTTGGGTCTATGCACATATTATTGACCCTTTTTTCATTATTAGATGTTCATATGCTATTATATTAGATTTTATTTGAATACTAAGCCATAATTATGTGTTACTAGAGCAACAAAGGATTATTTTTGACTATGCACATAAAATTGAACCTTATTTTTTATTATTCAATGTTTGTAAGGTGTTATTAGACCAATTTTAACAAATTAAGGCCCCGATTACATGTGATAAAAGTATTGAAGGTATTTTAAAGCCTATTCATGCATAATTACTACCATTTTTTAATTAATCTATGTTCATAGATCATTATTGATTGAATTTGAAAATTTGAGGTCCCAATCAGGATAAACCAAGTAATGAAGGTCAATTTTGTGATATGTTCAAACAATTATCCTGTATTATTAATTACTACTCGTAATTAGAATGATTGGATGTCATTAAATGAACCTATAATAGTGTTACATGTGGTTAACAAGGTACTAGTGTGCATACAAAATTATCTTCAACAAAGTCACTTTTCAAGGTGAGCACAAGGAATGAAAATTTTCATTTCAACATGGTCATCTATTTGGATGACCAAAAGAAACCAAAAAAAAATCTTAAACATGAGCCATCTTTATAGGTATATTCATGTATCATACTCCCAAAAAAATATGATGCTCACAAATTTTGAATCCAAGTATAATATCTTTATAGTTATTTTCATGTATCTTTATAGGTATAACATCCTTGCCATGCCAAACTTTTGACTCACAATTAAAATTTATTTTGACCCTTTATCTTCCCATCATTGAATTTTACTTCCAAATATTCTATAAAATAATTTATTTTCCATCTTATCGCTCTACTCCCCTATAAGTTTATTTTTTCCCAATATTCTTGGTGCTCAGTGTTAACCTTTAAAAAAATCATTTTTGAAATGGATAAATTTCAAGTATTTCAAATTTTTATTCCATGGTGGGTAACTTATCCTCAATTTTCACACCCACCAATTGTATGTCTAACATATAAAATGCCTTCACTCTCTAATTTTGGGCCTAGGGGTGACCTAGGCCACAAGATTCTCAAACACTTCTAAAATGTGTTATGAGCATAAGAGAGTTAGAATAATAGAGTGAAACCATAGCAATAATCATAGTGATTAAAAAAATAGAACACAAGGACAATAAGACACCATAATATAATTGAAATAAACTATTATAATATTTAATTTATGTGTATAATGGTTCATGAAGTTAGATGTATGTCCCAAGATGTCTACTATCTCTTTCCTAAGTCTTGTCTATTCAAAAGGGGTGAATTTCAGAAAAAAAATTATTTCTTGTTGTGAAAATTATCATTTTCACACCCAATAATTCTTTTTCTTACATATAAAATGCCTCCATTCTCTTATTCTATCCCTAAGGGTGGCTTACGCAATAACATACAACACATAAGAGTGAATTATGCACACATAACCCTCAATCATCATTAATTTATTATATTTTTTTAAATTAGGGCCTTGTTTTTTTAATTTGAGCTTATTACTGACACACAAAAATGAAACAATGAAAATAAGGATTTAATTATTTGCATGTAGCCTTAAATCAACCTTAATTTCATTGATCACACATAATTAAAGCCTTGGTTTATTAAATTTAGTCAAATAATAACATATAAACATTATATAACAATTAAAACATGTCAATTATGTGCATATAGTTACAAATTATCCTTCAATACTCTAATTTCCTCTAGTTATGGCATTTGTTTGTCAAATTATATCTGATAATGAACTAAGAACATCAATGATGACAAGTAATAGCCAATGTGTGTATATAGCCTCAAACAGTCTTTATTTCTTTGAAAATTATACTCAATTAACTCTCTTTGGTCAGAATTATCCCTTATTAGTGAAAGTATTGGTTGATTTTTTTATAATCAATTCTTCATTGACCTTAACTTGTTTTTAGTGGTCAGTTAGCCCTTTCTAATATAATATTTGGTCGATTTGGGGATAATTTCACCCTATTTACTATAATTGATCCGTAGTAATCACAATGAGGCCTTTTTAATACAAAATAAAGTTTATTTTGGGTTCATCACACCCTTGATTGACCTTAATTTGTCCTTATTGGTCACAATTAGACCTTATTAATATAATAGTTAGACAATTTGGTGATAATATCACCAAATAACCTTTGAAATTGGTCATAATTGGTTGAAAACCCTTTTTATTAAAAATGTGGCCAATTTGAGAATAATCACACCTAATTGATCTTAACTGATTGTTGTTAATCAAAATCCACTATTATTAGTTTAAACATTAGTCAATTTAGGGTTGATCACATCTTTCATTAATATGAATTAGTTTTTACCAGTTGTAATTAGTCCTTTTTAGTAGAAGAGTTGGCTAATTTGGGGATAATAGTTCCTAATTGACCAATATTTTTTGAAATTAGCCCTTATTAATGTAAACATTAGTTTATTTCAAGATAATTACACCTTTGATTGAACTTAATGGGTTATAATTGGTGACAATTAGCCATTTTTAGTATAATATTGGTTGATTTGAGGATTAAAATATCTAACTGACCATAATTATTTATTATTAATTATAATTATAAGGTCATCAATCAATTTTAAAAGGCCCAAAACCTTGAAATTGACCATTTATTTAACCAAAAAAAACACTAGGTTCAAAATTTACACCTTAAAAACCTTAGGTTCAATACTAAAATCTTAAAAATGATGAAGTGTTCCAACATAGAGGACATAAAAGTGTTTATAACACTACGCTAACCATGATAAAATAGGACATAATAAAATATCATTCAATACAATAAATAACAATAAATAAGATATGTTTATGTTTAAAATGAATGAAAGTACCTATAACAATTGATAATTAACAACAAGGGTTATATGCATGTTCTTGATTTATGACCAACATGTATCCTGATAGATGTTGAAAATGTTGAGAAGAATGTATAGAAGTAGTCTAGAAGAGCATCTAGAAATCAAATTGTGATACGATGATGTGATTAAAATTAGACTATCTTGATAGTGACCAACCAAAATCAAATTGTTTCATTTCTGACAATTTATCCTAATAGTGGATATCTTATTCTAGTAGTGGTTGTGTTGACCCAATCACTCTAAAATTTTTAAAACACCTCCATTTGTGTCTACTTGATGGGAACCTATTTCAGATTGAAAAAATGGATTTCAAAATTGTTAGGATGTCTTCTCCTTTCCCAAGCCATAATCTATGTCAAAAATACCTTACTAAGACAGAGAAAAATTGGTCTTGTTTGAAGGTCTTACCTCAACCATCTGCTTCCTACATTAGGGTAGGTTTTAAAGATTAGAAATCAACACTCATGCCACTTAAAAATTAGTTTTTGTATAGGATAATCCCATCCCTTGTACCTATGATATGAAATGCAAGATGTAACTAGGTCAAGTACTACATGCTCTTTCACTCATGTAATATCTTATTTTGGTAAAAATATGTAGAAAAATGGCATTCCATGTGTCCTATCCACACTCATAAAGTAAAACACACACATACACACACAAACACACACACACTTTCTCTAGTAAATACCTCTCCATCGGGCTTACTAGATCCTCCAAACATTGTGCACTACAACCATATGCACCAAGTCATCATCTTACATGTTTTGAAATTTATGATATCTCACAACCCCAAACTTTATCAATTGAACTATTTTAGAATCTCACACGCACATAAATAGATCATTATACCTCTCTAATTATTAAGTCATTATGTTCTCATTAATCAACCTTATAATACCATCTTGGGATCACCTAGCCCCATACTTATATATCAACATTGTGCATTGGCATGTATATCTTTGTGTTGATTTAGATATCTCCTCATCACTGCACTAATCAACCTTTATCCCATTTCTATCTTTACTTCATCTTTACCTTATTCCTCTCATTACATACCTCTTATGCAACTTACCTCTCTCAACAAATAAAATAATGAAAATTGTTAATTACATAGCCTATATGGTAGGTCCATCAAGCAAGTTGAAACTAGAATGAACTCTTCACATAATATCAAAACCAATCACAATGATATGTCTATAAAAAAATATGAAAACACTATATATGTAATCCTATGCCATCGAGTGAAACATGGGATCCTTCCATCATCATCAATATCAAGGGGAATAAGTTAATCACCAAGGAATCTTAAATGGTTCTTTTTCATACTAAATACTATTTAGCTAACATTATTTGTGAAAAATAAAAATCCCTTAGCAATAAAATAGAAGACCGCCAAATGCCAACATATCAACTCCAAAAGAGAAACTCACTCAGTTTGCATATTAGGTTACTTCCAATTACCTCAATGTGTGAATCAAGATGAGCAATGGATATTTTATACATAATCACATTTATATTAAGTTATCCATGAAAAATACATCCCTGTGTGAATTCATCATCTAATATCTACTATGATCATGCAACAATATAAAAAACACATAACACAATAAACATGATCATGAAAAACACTCTAATGGGGATCCTTATTCCACCTAACTTGCAAGTGAATCAAGGCTTCCATTTCATATGGTGGACAAAGGGGCAGTTGAATCCATCAATTCTAATTATTTTATATAACTTTTTTTCCAAAACTATAGATTAATATAAGAAGAACTCTTTCTATCTCTCACATGCATAAAGACAATGTTTATATAAATACATGAACCACATACTTAAAATAAATACCTCTTGAAAATACCTCATCAATCTATACAAAAATCATTAAATACATAACAGAGTCCCAAAATAAAAGTATATGTTTGTTATTTAACATGTGAACCCACCTAACCTTGTCTACCCACATATGCACATATAATCAATGTCCCATCACCCATAACATATATGTATGTGGTGTGATACCATCATTCTAATGTTATTTTTACAATAAAAGATCAAGTCATTACATCATATTTTAAAAAGTACATCAATATTTTAAGGTTAGCATATAGTGCCAACAAATTTGAAGAATGCCTATCATTAAAACTAGATTAGAGAGAATGATGAATAGAAAATAGCATTCAATCAAAATGATGGTTTATATATGAGTGATTGGTTATACCATTTGTATTAAAAAATACACTAAAAAACTTCATAAGATTGATGATTGAAGTATTGAAACCATTTTTACACAGGTTTATGATTATATATCTTTACAATATAATGAATTTTTTCAAAGAATAGGATAATTATATGGGCCATTTAAAACAAATTTTAGAGAAATTAAGGAAAAATAAATTATTGATCATTGTGAAGAAGTGTTTTTCAATGTAAAAAGAAATTGTATAATTTAAATTTGTTGTATCTTAATATGGATTAAAGATGGACACAAAAATATTCAAAACAATATTTGAATAATCAACTCTTAAAAACACATTAAAAGTAATAGCTTTGATGGTTTAGAAAGTTTCTTTAAAAAAATCATTAGGAATTTAAGTGTAGTATATTCGCCAATAATTGAGTGGGTGAAGAAAAGAGCATAAGAATGGAATAAATCATCCCAACATAATTTTAAGAAGTTGAAGAAGAAGGTAGTTAAAAAATAGTTCTATTTTTTTTTTGAGATTTTAATAATTACTTCAAGTGGCATGGTGGGGATTTGGAAAGAAGCTAAGAGGTGAAAAGCCCGAAGCCCTTAATGACATTCATAATGTTTTTCTATTAAAACTATTTGATGTTAAGATCATTTGTTCTTATTCATGATCTTACATACTTAAAGAGGCTGTGGGAAACCTAAGCCACATTTTGTGGATTGGAAGATCAAGAGACGTAAAATTTTCCATTCTGCTTCTTTTTCTTCATGCTTTCTATTACCATATTTGCTGTGTCAATGCCTGCCAAAAACCATGTTGTAAATTTATATATTATTAGGGAACAAATGAAGATAAATTATTGAATTTTCTTTACCTGAAAGGTATCCACCGTGCACATAACCATTGAATTTCTCGCTGGTGTGTTCTCCTGTAAAGAATATTGGCCCTACAGGTGCCTGCATCAATAATATGAATGCAATAAACATCATTTAACCTTTAAAATAGTAATGAGATGTATCTATGATTACTATAGCATACCGTTATGGCTTGAAAATGATTGAAGTTCACAAAAATTGGATAGTTAGTGTAGCTTCCACGTTGAAAACGATTGTTCCACCACCTTGGAACCAAAATGTCTTGTGCTTCAGGAATGTCTTTGCCAAATATTTTTCTCAGAACAGCCATGGCTTCTGCTTTTGTCTTCTCATCGCTTTGTTGTTCTATCCTTTTAGATTCCTCGTTGGTTACAGTCACAACCAGAATGTTGGATCCTGGGTATGCATTCTCCATGTGCTATATAGATCAAACAGAAAATAAAATAGAAGAATATGTTATTTTATTCTTCGATTTATTGGTGACTTAGTTTCATACCGATAAAACAGTGTGAATTACAATCTGATATTTTCTTATTGAAAAGTTCACTTATATTAATAAAAAATGATAATTTGAAATTGACCTGCCAGAAAGTATAGTATCCTCGTCTGTAATCTGCATATAGAAAAAACTCGTTGCCATTCCCAGTTGGCCAGAACTTGCATGGAAATTTCAGGAATATCTTGGTGTAAATCCTGAATTCACAGTTGTAGAAGGTATCCATCTTCCATCTCTGTAAGTGAAATTTAACAATTTCTGAGATGGTGCATTCAAATATAATTAACAAAGCAGTTAGTGATATGTACTGCTTACAGGTAAATTAGGGATAAATTTGATGAGGTCACTTTGAAGAACTCCGAGGCTGACAGACACAATTGCATACTTGCCTGCATACACTGACCCATCCTCCGTCTTAACTCGAATCGCCTTCTTTGCGTATTGTATTTCTCTAACCACCTACCCATTGCCAACCAAGATATAAATCTCCATCTCCATCATCAAAGCAAAAATATAATCCATAATTTAATTTTCCCAGAAACGAGGGTTTATAGGTAGGTACCTTGTGTAACTTAAGTCGACTGTCTACAATATGTCCATTTTCGATATTGAGGAATTGTCCGGCTAATTTATGAAGGAGATGATCATAACCTCGCTCGTCTGCAACCAAACATTCACTTGCCCCAAACTCCGTATAAGTGGGAATTGGCTCCACATCTGCATAGTCCGGCATACCCATATACATGAAATGTCTCAATATAATATATTTGAAATGTATTGATAAAGGTTTTTAGATCAATGTTTTGAATCTCACTTTATGAACCAATCATTGGGATGAAAAAGACAAAATGCAGTCTCTTTAATATTTAGAATGATCAAGTACACGTGAATAAGGTAAAACTATGTGCTTGATAGTAAAGTGAAACTAAAATATATTATAAATCTAAAATTACAGTATTCAAACTCTAATCAACATAAAATTGATTGATTAAAAAAGAGAATTGTGATTGCAAACGAGTTAAGAAATAAGAGTTATTTTACAATCTAAATGAAGTTAAAAGATGAAATATATGCCCTCATAAAAATAATACTAACTGCAATTACAAGTACATGTATTGAAATTATAAATTCAAGAAATAGACAAAGGTAGGAGAATTTACTCTTATACTCAACAGGAGCAGCAGCATTATATAAAAGTAGGTCCTAGACTCATAGGGAGCATTTGTCCTACGAATAACTTTACCAGGGAATTCATTCACTACTGTGGGAAATATGCACCATTAAAAGAAATTCAGATGCTTTAGTAGAACGAAATTAGATTTAGGAGAGGATTAAATATTAAATTTAGAAATAGGAAACAAAATCAAATTTGAATGCTTGAGTTTAATCAGTATAGGGTTTGTATTTTCCATGAATCACAAAATTTATATTGAAAAGTGTTAAATATTAAAAAAATTGAGATGAATTGTCCAACTAAAATTAAAGAATTGTCCAATCTGAAAACGCCCAAAAATAAAAACACTAACAATTTTTCTAAAGGAAAAAAAAAAATTGGCATTTGAGGAGCTTTGGACTTCCATTAATTTAAACTAATGTTTTTTACATTAATACAAATATAAAGACTCCGCCTGCATACCTGCCATCTCAAAATCATGCAAAATATAATCTATAGCGAGTTCTGTAGGGCTGGAACCGACTCTGAAACAAGCCCAAGAAATGGATCAAAATACTAGAACATGAATTTATAATCTAAAAACAAGTTAAATTTTTTTAGTGTTATAATAGACAGCATTCACATAAAATCACTGAATTATGTAGAATGTTGACTTTTCAACTCATATTTAGAAAATAAATATACAACAGAGATTATAATAATGTAAGTTAAATTTTAAAACTTACAATCTAGAAGAAACTGAATCATCTGGTTGGCCATTAGCCATACTGAAGGCTTCCCGGGCTAGGTCACGGTTAGCTGATTCTACTGCTATTTTATAGGAGGCGGCTGCCTCTGAACTAGGCACAAGGGCACCACTGTTTCGTATTACTAATAATTAGTCCTGACAGAAATGCGTTAATGTCTGTAAATGACCAGAGTAAGTAAGAAGTACAGAATTATATAAGTGTCTTTGCAATATCGTTACCTGTGATCGTAAATGTTAGATATGATATTACTGTAATCGGAATAGCAAGTTCGCAGATTGTGCTGTTTGGCCAATTCCCAAATGGGATTCTGTTTACTTCCACCAACGCCCTGAATCCAACCGGCACCCACTTCCACGGTATGCTTTCCGAATTGGCGGTTGCACAATCGCCCGCCGATTCGATCCGTTGCCTCCAAAATAATGAAATCTTTCACTCCCTTTTCTGACAATACTTTTGCAGCCATCATCCCTAGCAGTAGCAGTAGCAGTAGCAGTTAGCACTCCATATCAACACAGAATTGTGAAGAAAAAAACAAGAAAGTATCTATTTTGGTTGCATATAATTACCCACCTGAAATGCCCGCGCCGACTATGATAACGTTTGATGATGAAAATTCCATCTGATAGATATTAATTTTGATAAAACTGAGAAAACGAGGGGAAATGGAGTGGATAATGATAACCCTCGTAATGAGGAAGTGGGCTAAGATTCGCCGCCTTAAAAAGAGCCCATTGTCACTGTCAGAATAGTTCCTTTCTGTTTTTAATGCTATAATCTTTTTAATATACTATGCAGTTTCAGTGATTTATAATGTTGTTTGATTCCCTTTCAAGTACACTTATTTTATTCGCATTGCCTTACCCAGTTACATATCTTTGTCATTATTATATTATAATAGCAATTGCTTGTAGGGTGTAAAGTACGTCGAAGTATCTGTCAAATATTTAAATATTCTATTTTTTAAACGATAAGATGTAATTGAGAAGATTACTTTTATAGCATTTATCATTACAAAATTGATATATATCATAATTAAATTTTTAGTTATTTTCTGTGATTTTTCTTTAAGAAAAAAAGACTGAGCATATTAACTTTAAATAATATAACATTTTTTGGTACAAATAAATATGAAAAATATTATTATCAAATTTTTACATAAAATTAATTGTTAATCAAATTTATATAACAAATTTATTAATTAAGATTTGTTGACTAAATTTAAATTTATATAACAAATATTATTATTATTTTTTTATCGGTAACAAGGATATTTTTGACTTGGGGGAACCTTCTAAATAAAATATGCGACCACGAAATTAATAATGATTGGTGGGTTAACATGGACGCCAAAAGATAGAAACATTTATAAGCTTGAAGATGATAAAAGGAAGGATCGTGACTAGCATGAGAGAGGTCAACCCACTTATAATAATTATGACAAATTATAGGGAGAGAAGAGAGTGCATATAGCCTTCAGTGATTACATGGACATTTTAGTGATTATTATTGTAAATCAAAGTTCGCATGTTGCAACTCGATTCAAAGCATAGTTTGTAGCAAATGTTTTGAGTGGAAGAGAGAAACCCAAGTTTAAGGACTGGATAAAAGAGAGTTGAAGAGCTTTTCTTAAGATTAGGAAGTTAAAAATATCTTGTAAATTTGTGTTTATTAATGAAGACATAAGTTTTATATCGATTGTGTAATTGTTGAAGAAAGATTGGGTGAGAATATCATTCATTGTACGATGCAAAGAATCCCTTCATTAAGATCCTTGCTTGTAATTGCATCAAATAAAAAAATTATCATTGTGAAACTAAAAACTAATTCATTTGAATTATATATCCAAATTATTAGATGTACACTCTCAACAATACTTTTATAAATATATGATTATAAATTATGCAGATCATAAATTATGCAGCTTATTAAAAGATAATATAAAACTCATTTTTCCCTGTCATGTCCATAATATAATGATATTATAAAATATTATATAAATATGTCCAATCTCAACAAAGTTTCTCAAATCTTAAATTGTGACAACCAAATAAATATTGATATTTTTCTAATGATTCTAAATGTCCATCAATTCAATTGTATAAAGAAGTAAATAAGAGCATTAAGAATCATTTCTATCTTAAATTATCTTATTATTAGTTTTTAGCAAGTGAGCATGCACACACACACACATACATATATGATTTTTTGGGAGTTGACAACAACCTTGACACCTTCCAACTAAAGTGGATAAGAAAAAAATTTAATATATTATCAAAAATAAATAAAGATATACATACAAATTAAAAATAAGATAATTTGAAAGAAAAATGATTCTTAGTACTCTTTATGTGTGTGTGTGTGTGTGTGTCTATATATATATATATATTCATACACATATACATTTACACACACACACACACACACACACACACACACACACACACACACACACACACACACACACACACACACACACACACACATATATCTACAAATGTATATATGTATATGTATACATATATAAAAATACAAATTAAAAATAAGATAATTTGAAAGAAAAATGATTCTTAGTACTCTTTATGTGTGTGTATATATATACATATATTCACTCACACACACACACACACACACACACACACACACACACACACACACACACACACACACACACACACACATATATATCTACAAATGTATATATGTATATGTATACATATATAAAAATGTATATGTATGTATATATGTGTGTGTGTGTGTGTGTATATATGTATATGTACATATATATATTTATGTATATAACATACATACACATATATGTATATATGTATATATGTGTATATGTGTGTATGTGTGTATACATAATATGTATGCATATATATGTACATGTATACTCCATTATATACATGTATGTATATATATACATACATACACATTACGAGTATTAAGAATCATTTTTATCTTAATTTAAAGTTGTATGTATATATTTATGTTTGTGTAATACATTAAACATTTCCTCTATTTATTTTAGTTGGAATTTAAAGGTTTTTGTCAACCCAAAAAAATTTATAAAATCACATTTTGGTATGACAATTTAAGGAAATTACATTGTTTTATATTTCAATTTAGTTTGAAGGATATTAAAATCCATTGTCACCATCATCACTAAGTGTGGTGTGAAACTATAATATATTGTCTTGAAATTTTGTAATGTGAAGTAATTTAGACAAGTTTTTTTTTTAAACATAATATTTATATTAACAAGTTGATTATAAAAAATAGAATAAACAAAACATATATGTATGTATGTAAAGAGATAGAGACATATATATAAATAATTAAGTTAGTTTCACACTGGTAAGAATTGTGTGAAAAGATAACTTATTAAAGATTATATGCTTTATATATTTTTAAATATAGAAAAAGATCAAAAGGAAATAAATCTAAAATAGTAGATTATATATCATTACTAAAAAGATATTGAAAATATATAACATTAAAATATATATCATTAAAATAATATAATCTCATAAAAAAATTAAACATATAAATAAAAAATTTAAAAAAATTAATAATTTATTTTATATATATATATATATATATATATATATATATATATATATATAATCAAATCTATTTAAATTATAAATTGAATATTTATCTATTAAAATTAAAAATATCATAGACACTTCTAATCTCCCTTCTGAAAAAAACCAAAACACATTGCATCCATAGTTTTCAATAAACATTAAAGTTGGTATTTTTAGAGTTATTCGTTTATACTTTTTTAAAGCATACAATAGAGGCTTCACAAATATAATGGTGGACACTGAGTTGAGAGCATAGAAAGGTATAATTGAAGTTGAAGTGACGACAAAAGAAAAAGATCCGAAATAATGAAAAGTTAACATTTATCTCAAAATGATTTGGAAATCGATGGAGAGAAGAGCATTGACATGACAGACAAATATAATGTTTTCTGTTGAACATGAACGCTACTTTGCAAAAGAGAGAGAGAAGGTTGGCATCTTTATCCACATTAACACGTCCTAAAGCACCCCAACGGATAAAGTCCAAATAAATTTAACTTAAAGGGTGTTGAATCTCTGTATCAACTTTCATTAAATTACACGGCTGGTCGGAACTATCATTTTCGCTTCCTTGTAAATTCTCATTATTGAGCTTCTCCTTTTGAAGGGGAAGCAAAATTTGACTAGATGACTTGATTGCTCTTCTCAATTCAACAGACGATACTTTCTTCATTATCGACATATATTTTTATGATAAAAACAATTGTAAAAACACTGATTTACATATTTGTTTTAATTATTTAGGATTTGGTGCATGTAAATTCTATGTTGTTAAAGGGTTGAGTATGATAATAATTTGGAATGAAAACAATAAATAATTGATTTAACAAGTCTTTTCTGAAATAATAAATATGTAAAGAAAAAGCATTTATCTAGAGCAAAACAAGTATTTCTATGACTCAGGGTGCTGAAACAAGCTTGATAAACAGTCAAATACCTTTCGTTTTGTGATTGTAGCTGAAATCAACCTTCAGACAATAGCATCCTTATGTGGGCAATAGCACTGTGTAGTGTTATTGTCTAATTATGGTGCTAGTGTCCCTCTTGGAGGAGTTGTTTGAAACTTTCAAAGACGTTGTAGGTGGTTATGTGTCTTTTGGAAGCTCGTCTATGTCGTCGTTTTCACTGAATATATTTTGAAACCTTAATGAGTACCTACACACATGAAACAACCACCAAATCAAATGCAAAAGAAAGAGAAAAATTAGGTTGTGGGATATTACAATCACGTGGAACAAAACCCCTATTGTCCTCGATGCTGCCTACATTAACCTCAATGCTAGGGATCTTAGATCACATGTAGTTATCCTTAAGGGAACGTGCATGATATGATATAATGACTTTCACTTAGGCTCGTCTTGATCAAGCTTGCAATTGTCTAAATATAATAGCTGAGTAGTATGCATAGTATTGAGCTATATTATTGATTGATTTTATGTCATTATATATGCCAAAATAGTAAGTGTTAGATGTAAAATGCCTTGGGAGGCTATTTATATAGAAAAAACTTTGATTTGAATGTAAGACCTTGTTCATTGGTCAATAAGTCATAAAAGAGGGATAAAAACATAAGAGAATGCTCAAAGTAGGGTTAGGACCCAAAACACAAGAGAAAATGATCGTCGAACACTAGATCCATAATTAGACACTAGCTACTATCTTGATAATGGTGCTAGTTCCCTAAGACTTAAAAATAGAGTTAAGACCAAGTAGGACAAGCTTGGGTCCCTTGTGACTAGGAAGAGGTGACTCAGGACCACTAGGGGTACAACAAATAGGGAAAATAAGACCTAAGAAAGATCAAAAGACCCAAAATGACCATGTGAACAAGGGTTATATTCATCACTAAAACCTTCATATAAAATAGCAACAAAAGACATAGTGTTTGTGGTTGTTTGATCAAATTAGGGTGTATACATTTTCCCCCCTTTTATTCTAGTAATGCAATGAAATAAAAGTACTAGAGTAAAAGAAAAAGAGGAATGCATACTCGTGCTTACCTGTGCGGATGTGTTCTAGACCTGGCTCACTTCTTAGCCAAAGAAGTGGATAAGAGTTGGAGCGAAGTATGTGAAGATGAAATCTATAATGTGGGTGTCCTTTGTACTAAATTTGAATACTAAACTGAATCATGAGGAATAAAACCCTATTTTGCCCCACCCTGATATCTAAATTGAATCTGAGTATGTAAAACTAGATATGTGGAGAAACAAGGCCTGCTTGCCCCTAATATGATATGTGTACTAATTATGAGTATGTAAACTGAGTCTAGTGGAAGCCTATGGATTAACCATTGTAAATGGTCATGTGACCTAGATTGGTGAAAACTTGGTGGCATCTTGGTGATGATTTGAGTGTAACATGGCAATCTAAAAATAGAGATCAAGAACGTGTGCTATGCATCATGCCCCCAATCTTAATATCTGAGTAATGTAGCTATGTATCTAAACATCTATATATCTGAGTCAAACTATATATTTGCATAAACTAGTATATCTAAGTCAAACTATATCTGAGTTAAATTTTATATCTACATAAACCTATACATCTAAGTTAACCTGTATATCTATGTAAACCTATATATCTGAGTCAACATGTATATTTATGTGTCAACCTATATATCTGTGTAAAATTGTATATCTGAGTCAACCTATATATCTATGTAAACCTATATATCTATGTAAAATTGCATATTTGAGTCAAATTATATATCTATATAAACGTATGTGTCTGAATATATGTATCTGAGTAGACATGTGTGTCTAAATATTTATATATCTGAGTAGACCTATGTATCTAAGTGAACATGTGTGTCTGAATATCTATATCTGAGTGAAACTATGTCTAAATATTTGTATATGAATGAAATCATGTGTCTAAATATTTGTATATGAGTGAACCTGTGTGTCTGAATATCTATATCTGAAGCAATATGTGTGTATTCCTAGCTTTTGGTCAGAGAGTTGAGACTAAGGTGAGGGTGTCTAACCAAAAGTTGTAATGACCGAACGTGTTGGTGTTAATTAGTGGGGGTGATGTTATTTTAATTTTTAATATTTTATTGATTGTGATAGAGTTGATTGTTGAAATTGGTAATTTGATATATGTTCGGTCTATATTGTGTTTATTATAATAATATAGGTTTTATCATTTTATATATTTAAATGTGATTGGGATATTGGTATAAAAAACATAGAGTGAGGTACATTGAGGTCAAGTTCCACATGCAAGAAATGAATCACAAATCAGAGTTATGGTTCTCTAGATATTGTATGTATAAAAAGTTGGTATTAGTTGGTGCGCAAGGTCAAGCTTAGTAAGGTGGAATTATATAAATGTGACTTAAATATGTTAGTTGATTAGTTTGATAATTCATTTGAATCATTTGAGTTTATAGTTATTGTTTGTTTTGAGCTAAAGAGTATGTCGAGGAGATGAGGAATGACTTTGACCTTGTATGAGGAGGTGGAGTCACTTATCCAGGCCAGGGAGGAGGTTTATTTGGTAAGGACCCTATTATTTTTATTATTTTTATCATTTGTACTACATTTTTATGATTTTTATTGTAAATCTGGTAGTTTAGGGCCATTTTTTGAAAAATGGTGTTTATGTCCTAATATTAATGCTAGTATCTAGGACATGGCACTAGTGTTCTATATATGGTTCTACTATCATGTATATAGTGCTAGTGCCTAGTGGGCCTACTTTGTGATGCTTTTTATTTTTGACTAGTGTTTGATGACTATTATTATCTATTGATATGATATTTTGTGATGCTAATGTGAGAGTCGATTACATTTTTATAGGTTGATGTATGCATGAGAGAGTTCTGGAGTGGTCGGATGATAGAGACCTTATGAGGTCTTCCCTTGATAGATGCCAAGATGGTCATGGTAGAGAGAGCTAGTCTGAGTAACATGACATCCTTAGATCCAATGCCCTGGGATAAACATATGATGATTGCACTATGTGGGCAGTGGGATGTAGATACCTACATGTTTTGGTTACCTACTAGAGAGATGACTATCACCCTAGAGGATGTGTATAGGACCTTGTAGTTACCTATTACTAAGTAGAGAGCAATATTATAGGAGGATACTAGTGATTGATCCATACAGTGGGCTGCTAGGTATTTTTCTATGATGTTTGCAAGGACTCATCATATAGGGAGCCACAATGATATATTATTGTCATTGATTGTCACAGTGAATGTTATAGTGGATTCATTAGCGGATGTAGATAAGGGTAGTGTATCGATCTTATATAGGTTGCATGAGATAGTAAAGGTCATAGAGGAGCAAGCCATTATAGTCATGGTGTTGCACTATGCTATGCCACTTGTACTAAGATTTGTACTATTTTATGTAGGAGATGTGTGTAGGAGGTATTGCATCTTCCACACTATTAGGCATATGAGCATATAATAATGAGTAGATTGGCATTGCCTTGGTAAGGTGATTGGGCCCACCCACAGTCATTTGTAGATAGGTGTACTGGATGACCCACGTACTTAGGAGGAGCATGATGCAGTGTTGGTAAATTCTTGACAAGTTGATGGTCGAAGATATTATCTAGAGGAGCTATAGTGTCTATGAGGGAAGGGATGGCCTAATGATGATGCTCAATTGAGATGGTTTTGAGTGAACTATTGGATGCATGACCATTGGGTTAATGTATTTAAGATGTTATAGTATGAACAGGTGACATGATAGTTAGGTGTTACTCAAGATGTGACCAAAGCAACAATGGTGTGGTTGAGGATTTATCGGGTTTCAATGAAGCTAGGTAGTAGGCTTAAACCATCAACTACAAAATTAGCCCTAATTTCATTAATAGAGTAGGATCTAATGACTAATATACTAGATGTGGATGATGTAGGAGCTCTTAATGCCTATATGCTATGTACTTAGGGATATGATATATTATTGTATATGGGTTGATGGAGATGCTGACATGTGGCACACATCCCCCTTAGTAGTTATATGGGTCCAATATATTAATAATGGAGTAACTTATAGAATTAGTGCATTAGATAATGGTCAGCCTACATTTAGATTAGGAGGTTACCAATCCATTATAGGTCTATATAAAGGATATGATTATCAATGTAAAGATATCAAGTAAGCTTTGAGTCTTCTATTGTAAGAGGATATTAGAGTGTGTTCCCTCAAAGAGACATTGTGGAGTTATTCCTTTCTAAATAAGTATTGTTGGTGTTGCCCTTCCTTAAGGGTATTCTACATATATTGAATATTTGGACATCTTGGTCCACCAATATATATTGTATTGAATTGATCTACATTTATTTTGCATTATTTCTAAATATTATAAGTGTGGATCATAACAAGTGGTATCAGAGATTTGATTTGAGTAATTTGTGGGTGGTGAAACCCTAGTTTTGTAGAATCATCAATATATTTTGATTGGTTTCTAATTTTTACATAAATTTTTAGTGGATATGGATAATATTTTAAATAAGGCACAATAAAAAATCAAGGTTTTCTGATCATTTTTGTGGGAGTTATTGTTATTTTAAGTTTTTTACTAATCTAGCTATATCTTCCTAAATATAAGGATTTTCTCTTCAAAAAATTTATTGAAGATATAATAAAATACAAGAGAAACATAGTAAAAATTTTAGATTTTTTTAAATTTTTTTGAGTGCGTTATTATGATTTTAGTATTTTTCATATATTTACTCTATAGGTCTTAATTTGTGTAATTTTTTCATAATATTTTTTCTAAAGTTACAATATAATAGGAGGAAGCTACAGTAAAAATTTTGGATAGTTTTGATATGATTTGAATGAGTTATTGACATTTTAGGGTTTCACAAACCTTAATTTTTATTTGTGAATCATGAAGTTGCAAAAATTTTCAGGGGAAGATGATATTGATGCTAGAGAATGGTGGCTCCTTTTGGAGAATCATTTTTTAAAAAATTTAGGGTAAAGATAATATATATTTTTTTGTTTGGGCTTGCACTACATTGGTTTGATCAGTTGAGCTATACAAAAAGGTTTTCTTCATGGAAAGAAATGGAACAGATCTTCCTAGATCCTTAGGCTATAAAAGAAGAAAAAAAGAAGTAGAAGAAGAAGAAGAAGAAGAAGAAGAAGAAGAAAATATTTCAAATAATTTGGCTCCAAATAAATCTGAGTCAATTTTTCAATTCTATGGATACATTCAAAAGAAGAAGGTTATTGTATCCATAAACCCTACCAATAAGTATAAATTCATTAACATGAATGTGGTCAAGCATCTACATGTTCAAGCAAAGAATATCAAGGAGGTTCAAGTAAATGGTAATAATATTTCAATGTTTGAAGATTTGAAGCTCATTATGGAAAAATATGTTTTGTATTCATATATTTATACTTGGGATATGGATGATATGGATATAGTTCTTGGATATCCATGGTTAGATACTTTTGGAACAATCAATATTAATGTTAAAAAAAAGTTCATGAAGTTTTGGTATAGGAAAAAAAAGGTCACTTTACAGGATATCATATCTGGAAAGGTACCAATAATAGGCAAGGAATATCATGAGGATAAGATTAAAACAAGTGATGAAGAGCATGTGAAAGATTTAGATAAATACATACTATAATCATAAATGAACACTTCCTCTACTCAATAGATATAGATGGACAAAGTGGAAGTGGTAGAAGATAAGGTGGAAAAAGTTGAGGTATATAGACACCTGCATCATCATGAGAGGAAACAATCATGGAACTAGATGAGGGAGTGTCATAATAATAATCATTTTAGATATAAAGGAAATCAATTTTCTAATCATTATGGCTATTCATGGAACTCAAAAAATAATTAATATGGTCAGGTATGGAATCGACAAAATTTAGCGGTCTATGGAACATTGAATGAATGGGGAAATCACTCTCATTATGCATGGAAGAATACCTACTATGGTCATAGATGGAATCAGAGTAACATAGTGAAATATGGTACATGGAATCAAAATAAGAATAGTTATGCATGGACACCAAAGCATTATAGTTATGATTATGAGCGGAATCAAAGGAGCATACATGGAGAGCTATCACCTGCTAAGATCACATATGGGTGGCTTGAAGATCAAGATTGGAGACAAGTGTGTAATAATTTGAAGCATACTCATTATTTAGTTTTTTCTTATGTTTTTAGAATGAAACATGTCAATGAGGGAGGTAATGTTATGTACCTAAGGATATGATATATTATTGTATATGGGTTGATGGAGATGCTGACATGTGGCACACATCCCCCTTACTAGTTATATGGTTCCAATATATTAGTAATGGAGTAACTTGTGGAATTAGTGCATTGGGTAATGGTCGACCTACATTGGGGCTAAGAGGTTACCCATCCATTATAGGTCTATACAAAGGAGATGATTATCATTTTAAAGATATCAAGTAAGCATTGAGTCTTCTATTGTAAGAAGATATTGGAGGTTGTCCCCTCAAAAAGACATTGAGGAGTTATTCTTTCCTAAAGGAGTATTGTTGGTGTTGCCCCACCTTAAGGGTATTCTGAATATATTGAATATTTGGACATCTTGGTCCACCAATATATATTGTATTGAATTGATATTTACATTATTTTTTAATATTATAAGTGTTGATCATAACACTGGGTAAGTAAGTTACAATGACGAGTTCGAGGCTCTATGCCCTAAGTAAAATTATATAATACACATGGAGTTTTTTTTAAGACATTTATGTCCTATCCATGCTTTGTATAAATTTTTAGAGTCAGTGAAATAAACTTAAATGTTGAAGCCAAAATGGTATGACTGGTTATGGCTTGACTATGTGTACTAAAGATAAAAGATTGGTTTGCAAGATAAATATTTGACATTAGACATTGATATTTTTGTATCTAAGAGTGGTCTAGAGATGTCAAAGGATATTTTAAAAGTATCATTGATCATGTAGAGTTTTCTTTTAGGTGTTAAAGATCAAATTTTTCATGACTAGGTTTTGGAGTGTTCTGACAGTTCTGAGTGGGGTATTTGTAGAGAAGGTTTTGAGTCCTTTTGCCCTAAATTGTGAAGTCTAATGCATATGGTGATGACCCTGAGTTCATGTATATATGTTTTATTTTTATGGTTTTTTATCTAATTTTTACTTAATATTTAGTAGTTTAAGACAAACTTTTTGTGTATGAAAAGGCCTAATTGTGAATAATACAATTGATGTGCTTCAAGTGGTGATTGGACCTAAAAGGTGTTATGGAGCCTAGATAAGATTAATAGATGTCTTTTGATTGTTATATGATATTTTATTATCATGTGTGGAGTTTTAAATTATTCTAAGAAAAACAAAGTGTAACGTGTCCTAAAGTAAACTTAATGGGATTAGGTCTCTATGAGACCTAAAGATGAAATAAGGCCTAAATAAGAAATGTCAGACCTAAAGAGACTCAAAGCACATTTGATTCATGTTTATGAGATGTCATGAGATCTATTCCATATCTAAAGTAAGGGGTTAAGGGTGTTTGGCTGACTAAGTGGCAATATGAGCAGAGGCTTATATATATATATATATATATATATATATATATATATATATATATATATATATATATATATATATATATATATATATATATATATATGCTTATTTGTGTGGGTAGAGAGAAAGCAAATTAAATAGTGTATTGGTAAGAAGATAAGGTATTTTATACCATTTTAATAGAATATGGAAACTATGATGAATATTTGATAGAGGTTTTGTGTATTAAAAATAAGGTCATATGACCTAATCAAGTCAAGAAGAGGGATAGTTGAGCGAAGAAGCCTAGAAGGTAGTTTGAGATGAATAAGAGGGTGAAGAGATAAAGAGGTGGTCATCACCAATTGGTTGAGAAATAAGGTGTCCTAAAGGTAATCAAAATAATCAGGTGGATGAGTTGGTGCTAAGTCATCTAGGGGTTTGGTGCCTCTTTGTAAGTTGGTACTTGTTAAAGCCTAGTTGAGTTAGTGTTTAGCTAGTTGGGGTTAGTACTCCATTTGCAATTGATGATTCACTAAATTTAGTATTTGTATTATAGGACTGTATTCCATTTGTATATATCAGTGGGTTTTATTCCCATTGAGGATT
Organism: Torreya grandis; assembly: GCA_037957365.1. Classification (NCBI taxonomy): domain Eukaryota; kingdom Viridiplantae; phylum Streptophyta; class Pinopsida; order Cupressales; family Taxaceae; genus Torreya; species Torreya grandis. Next base: position 111,202 of record JARHVA010010789.1, read on the forward strand.
TTCCACATATGTGATGTGTTCTTGTATTTCTTGCTTATATGGATAGGTGTTTATGCTTGCTAGATCTATATGCTTGTTTGAATAGCTCATAATTACTTAATAAAATTTGATAATAAAGTTTTTGAAGACTAATCCACTGATTTTAACATTTAGTATCAGATTAGGTCCTTTGAAGTAGGCCTAATAGCCTAAAGGAGATCCTAGAAGGAAGGATGGATAGTCAGTAAGCTCAAGGTGGTTTCTTTACTAGTAAGTCTTCATTCTTCAATGAAACTAATTATGCCTTTTGAAACATCAAAATTAAGATATATATAATTTCAATTGGCCATGATATATGGAAGCTAGTTATGTATGGATACACTCCACCTCCTACACCACCAACTGATACAGAAGTCAAAAAGGAAAGTGAGAGAAATTCCAAAGTAATGAATGTCATTCTATGTGATCTATCAAAGGTAGAGTTTGTGAAGGTGATGAACTATGAGTTAGCCAAATTTATATGGGACAAATTGAAGACTATCTATGAAGGTGAAACCAAGGTGAAGATGACCAAGTTGTAGACTCACAAGAGACAGTTTGAAAGTCTGAAGATGAAGGTTGATGAAGTTGTCAATGTCATTAGAGGATTAGGAGAAGAAGTGAAAGAGTTTATAGTTGTTCAAAAGGTATTGAGATCACTAACTCCTAAGCTTGATTCTAAGGTGTTTGCATTAGAAGAGATGCAAGATTTGGACAAGTTATAAATGGATGGACTTCATGGCATCTTGATGGCCTATGAGATGATAAAAAATGAAGGAAGACCTCCTAAGAAAGAAGTAACATTCAAATTTGAGAATAATTCAAAAGTCAAGAAGGTCAAGGATGAGGTATGTTCAAATGTTGTTGATTATGAAATAATAGCCATGTTTGCTAGGAAGTTGAGGTTTGGATCTGGTGAGTACAAGGGTAAATTACCTTTCAAATATTTCAACTATGGTAAGATTGGTCACTTTGCATCTAAGTGTCATAACAAGGATAAAATGAGCATGATGAATAATATGATGAACATCATGGAGATGATAGAAGGCCTATAAGCCTAAAAAAATAAGGAGTTCAGGAAGTATGAAGGTAAGAAAGGATCATTCAATAATCAGAGAAGCTTATACACTAAAGAAGATAACTCATCTGATGTAAGTGACATAATCAAGATTGATAGTGATGATGATAGTAATGAACATGAACATGAAAATAATGAAACCTTATTCATGGCTATAGAAATAGACAATGATGGTTGCTCAAATGGAAAAGGCCTTATGAATAATGAAGAAGAAGTTAAAGTGAATCTTGAGGCAGAATTGGTGAGTGCTCTAGAGGAATTGAAGTTCTAAAGAAGGAAAAATCATAATATAAGATCAATAGTTAAGGACTATGAAGAGAATATTGGTTTGTTTGAGGAGAGTAAGTAACACATCCAAGGAGTATGATGAGATCATCAATCAGATTGAAACACAGATGGAGATAGTAACTACAATCCTAAAATCTAAAGAGGAATAATGCACCATGTATGGAACTAAAATAGAATCTTTAAAATCTGAGTTAGATCAAGCATCTAGAAATTTGAAGACTTTTGAGAATTTTAAAAAGAGTAATGATGCTCTAGATAACATCTTGAGTAGTCAAAAGTCTACAAGTGATAAGACAGGTCTTGGTTTCAAAAAAGACTAAAAGGAGGAAGCTCAAGTCAAGGAGAAATCTAATGAAGATCAACATGAAAATACCAATCAGATAACCTAGTTCTATGAGGTATGCTAATTCATTCAATGGTTATTGTTATACATGCAATTAGTTTGGTCATAGAGCAAGAGAGTGTAGAAGACTCTAAAAATGAATGTGCATGGGATTATGAAATGAATCATTATTCAAGAGGCATCTATAAGGTTTTTTTCTATAGCTATCATGACGTGGGACACATTGTAATATTTTTTCCTAATAATGTTAGAAGGTCATCAAGTCAAAATAAAAAGTTTGAAACCCCTAGAGTGCAAGAGAGAAGGCAAATGAACGTGTGTAAACCATAGTAAAGGTTAGTCATGATCAGTCTATAAGCTCAAATGGATTGTTTTCTATGGTATAGCATACTTCAGATGAGAAATCAAATTAGGAATGTCTATTGTCAGATCATATTGATGATCAAATAATTGATGAAGAGGTCAAGCCTATGGTACCAATCAATCCAATCTTATGAGAACATGGAGATCTGAGAATATATTAAGCTTGTGTTGTTTTAATGCCCTATGGAAAGGGGTGACTCCATTAGGCTTCATTAAGACACACTTTAATTTAGCATATGCATGGTGGATGCTTGGTTTGGGGGGTAATTATTCAAGTTGTTCATAAAATTCAAATATAGTTGTTAATAAGCATTAATGAGATAAACAAAGCAAGTTCTATGTTTCTAGAAATTGGTAGTTGAGAATGACTTGTGTTGTAGATGGTTTGAGAACTCTGTTGATTCTTTTGGTGAGCCCAAGTTGTGAAGACAAAGGGGGAGCTTAGTAGTTCTGATTTCTTTTGCAAGTTTTTAAGAATAGTTGCTAAAGAGATAAAATGAGTGGTTCCAAAAGTTGCAGTGTGTATGACCCTTTGTCACTAATATCAAAGAGGGAGAAATTTCAAGAAAAAAGTTTGACCAGTTTTAGGAAGATGTGAGTGATCAATGGTCAAATTGAATAATGTTTTGCCATCAATGATAAATGGGGAGTTTGTTGAGAAGTGTTTTCATTGATGTCAAGGTTGATGTTGTTGATGTCAAGGTGCATCTGGTGAAGATGCATGGTGACTGGTCTTTGAGGTATGAGCTTGTGTGTTTTATGTGATAAGAAAGGCATGTGATAAGAATTATTTAGTCTAATCAATATGCCAAAAAATATATATTTCTCAATGATCTACCACATTTTAAAAAAAGATAGACCTATATCTAAATTTTTAGCTTAAAAAACTCTTTTTCAACATAATGGACTTCATAACATTCCAGAATCACATTTTTTAGATGGTAGTGATTGGGAAATGTAAATATTTCTTGCAATGATTAAAAAGTAAGATTTGAAATAAAAAGTTTAAAATTCAAGCTTTATCTCAATGTCCATTGATGAGATCATAATAGTTGACAACACAACATGGGTTTGTATCCATGTTTACACTTTTTAAAACAATTTAAGGACACCTTATTTTTTATTTATACATAAAATGGTTGAAAATTGTAATGTAGAAAACCTTTTTAAGTTAGTTATTTCTAATTTGAGGGATATTGTTAAGATGGATGATTATGCTATAGCTACAAAGTTGGTATGTGTTGGATTTGATGGTGCAGTAGTAATGCAGGGAACCAAAAATGGTTTATGTGTTTGACTATAGATAGTAGTTTCCCAATATATGATTTTGATTCATTGCATGGCCCATAAAATGAATCTTACATAAAATATTATAAGCATGTTTGAAAATGTCACAAAAATGGAGGAACTTATCTATGATTTGCTCACTTATATTTCTAGTAGTTCAAAAAGATTTTTAGAGTTTCAAAAAAATTCAATTGAATTTATCGATGGTAAAAATATTTTAAAAGATATTGATACAAGATGGATTTCCATGTATGAGCCTGCATGTAGAAGTTTTGAATAATATCCATTGCTGATAGGTTTTATGTTTAAATACCATATGGAAGTTGACAAGGAAATGAATTTATTGTACCATTTAACAGATTTGGAAATGCTTTTGACAAAATGTGGTATTTTCCCAATGTTGAATGAAATAAATTGTTTGATGAAAAATGCTCAAGAGAGATCCATATATATTATAGACTTCATACATTTGATAAAATGGTTTTGTCAATCTCTTGATGTCTTATACTCAGGGCAAAATAGTTTTAATCTACTTTTTTTTCTAGTTGACAAAATTTAATAGATATTAAGGATCCAAAATCCTATTTAAAATTAAATAATAATGATCATCTTTGTATCTTCATGAATGGAAATAAAATAACATTTCACATATTCAAAAAATGAGTTGATATAACATGATTAGAAATTGAATAAGTCCCTATGACACATATTATTTACGAAATTGTGATACTTGAAACATAGATAAATTTGAGAAAGATCAAGGATAACTTGCTTATGGAAATTGGATAATGTTTTCAAATGGATGAGTTGCTTGAATCCATGGCAATGGCGAATCCCATATTTTAGAGAGCTGAGGATGGTAAAAAACAAATCAATAATTTATTGTTAAGGTGTGGAGCTAAAAGCTTCAATTGTTTGCAGACACAAGGGAGGATGCTGAAGAACCAGAGGAACCGGTGTCGGCAGTGTAACCGACGTTGGTCACATACAGTGGAGAAGGAGACCAGCAACAGTAGGGATTCGGCCGACATCGGCAGCACCAAACAAGCAGGGACCGGCGTTAGTCGCCTGTGTATTTCCAGAACTGCTGTTGACGAACAGTCAGTTAAGTGAATCGAGTGTTTGCATGTTAAATGACTAATTATAGTCACGAGCTGCGTATCTAATTATTGTAACTAGAGTTCTATTTTTGTAAGCATGGGATCCTATTTAAAGACCCATAAGGCATGTATTGTAATCATCAAGAAGGCAAGTAAAAGTATTGAAGCAAGCAAGGTCAAGGAGATCTACAGGTGTAAGGTCAAGGAGATTAGCTGAAGCATTCAAGGAGGGATAGCAACTCAGGTTGTAGAGTTGGTTTTGTGTTGAGCAAGAAAGAGAGGGAAGAAGGTCTTGAGGTGTGGCAAGCCTTTGAGGTGGAGGAAGAAGTGGCATCTTCCTTATTGTATTTTCTTCTAGTAATATCTTAAACAAGAGTGTGTATTGTCTCTCAAATTCTTTGTTGTCTCAAGTTTCTAGTTACTTTATCATTCTGGTATAATTCCATGTTTAATTGCTTATAAAAAAGTAATCAATTGTGCTTCCATTGGATAAGGGGTCTCCTAACAGTTGGTATCAGAGCATATTAATTGTTGTAGGTTCTCCTGACAAGTGGTATCAGAGCTACGGTTTGCAGGAAGCAGGGTATTGTTTTTTGATTACAGGTCATTCACAGGGTTTTCTGATTGAGTGGGAGTTCAGCAATGGCAGAAGAAAGTAAGCTACGAATGGAGAAGTTTAATGGCAAGAATTATCAACATTGGAGGATGCAGATTGAGGACTATCTGTATCAGAAGGATTTGTACTTACCGTTGGGTGGGGTTGCATGCAAGCCCACAGATATGAAGGATGAAGAATGGAGTGTTCTTGATCGGAAGGCTCTCAGTTCCATAAGGTTGAGCCTTGCATCGTCTGTGATTTCCAGCTTATCACAGTGCAAGACAACGGAAGAGTTGATAAAGTCCTTGGCAAATTTATATGAAAAGCCCTCAGCTTCTAATAAGGTATATCTTATGAAGCAGCTATTTACTTTGCAAATGCAGGAAGGTGGATCGGTACATACTCATCTCAGTGATTTCCATGGTTTGGTAAACCAATTAGCTTCAGTCAATATTGTTTTTGATGATGAGGTAAAGGCTCTCTTGATTTTATGTTCTTTGCCTAAAAGTTGGGACGGTTTGGTTATGGCAGTAAGTAATTCTGCATCTACTTCTAAAATCTTAAAAGTTGATGATGTTGTGAGTGTGATCTTGAATGAAGAAATACGCAGGAGAAGCACAGGTGAATCATCAGGGAATGCTCTAAGTGTAGAAAGTAGGGGAAGGCAAAGGGAGAAGGTTGAGCAAGGGAAATCAAGGTCGGGAAGGAGATCCGAATCCAAAGGTATTACCTACTGGTTTTGTGGAAAGAAAGGACATACAAAGAAGGAGTGTTGGTTGAGAGATAAAGAGAATCAACATGCAGGTACTGAAGAAGCAAAGGATGCAAATATTGTGGTACAGGATGCTCTCATACTTTCTTTGGATAGTCAGGTAGGATCATGGATTTTAAATTCTGGTTCATCTTTTCATGCATCCCCAAACAGAGATTTGTTTCATGAGTATGAACAGGGAGACTTTGGAGTGCTCTATTTAGGGGATGGTACGCCTTGTCAGATAGTTGGCAAAGGGAAAGTGCAGCTGAGATTGCAGATTGACAACACATGGGTGTTGAAGGAGGTCATGCATGTTCCAATTCTGAAGCAGAGTTTAATTTCTGTAGGAAGGTTGGGAGATGAGGGATGCACAATAACCCTCACAGCGGACTCTTGGAAGGTTACCAAGGGAGCACTTATTCTAGCAAGAGGTAAGAAAGTAGGTACTCTTTATCTACCTACTTGTATTACTGATTCTACTTCTGGTGTAGATTCAAAGATGTGGTCTAATAGGCTTGGTCACGTGAATAAGAAGGGAATGGACGTTCTTGATTCAAAAGGTATGTGTTCAAATTCAGAAAGCATAGATAGAGTTCATTGCAACAAAGGAAATTTGATGCTTTTGACAGGAACAAAGAAGCCTTGGTGTTTATGGAGGAGATGAAGGATAGAGATCAGTCATAGGGGTTGAATAAATCTGAGCAGGGCAGCATGGACAGAGGTTTGATCCAATAAGAGCTCGTGGATGAAAATTTCATCACTTACAAGAACACACAGACGCCGATGTTGGTCACATGGGACTGACGTCGATCAGCCAGATACCGACATCGATCATGTGCAGACCAGCAGGGTTGGTAGGTCGGGCAGGAGAACTCTGACATTGGTCATAAGGACTGACATCGGCAGGGGGGATGTCAGTGTCGGCCAGGGAAATGACGTCGATAGTTAGGGTCGGTGCAGGGAATCGACATCAGTCGGGAGCAGACTGGGAGATGGTTGAGATCAGTCACTGGAATGGATGATGGGTGGACAGCTAGCTGTCAAGGAGTCTCAAACACCCATATGGAGGTCAGAAATGGTAAGTGAACCTCATATTCATTGTTCACCTTCTTTATATTGCTTACTGATAGTCATGAACTAGGAATATGGAAGAAGCAATGTAGGTAGAATCCAGAAATAGTGGGAGCTTGGCATGGATGAGGAGTGTGAGTCCTTGAGTAGAACCAAACAGGTATTTATTGGTAGAGTTGTCAGCTAGAAGAAAGCACTGGATAGAGGGATGGATTTCCATTTTAGAGAAGAGAGTGGATGGACACATGAGACAGAAGGCTATGGTATATGGTCTTGAGTAAGCTGCAGAACATTGGAGGTTTGACCATTGTATTTTATCTTTACCAGGTTGGATAATACTAGCTACATTATCCTGTTACTGTATTGTGTTACTTATTGCAGGGTTTCATATACAGGGAGTTTTCTGAGCTAAGGGTAGAGTTGGTTCAGAAGTGTGTCATGGAGAATTTGGGAGCAGCAAAATTCTTTTGGCATAAGAGACAGGTATTGCATCATAGGTTTGCGTGGTGGTTGGTCTTCAAGAGTGATGTTGAAGAGGAATACAGAGCCTAAGGAACAAAATAGATGGTGTACAGGTACAGGTACAAGTTGCAGTTGTTTATTCCAAGTGGGAGATTGTTAAGGTGTGGAGCTAAAAGCTTCAATTGTTTGCAGACACAAGGGAGGATGCTGAAGAACTAGAGGAACCAGCATCGGCAATATAACTGACGTCGGTCACAGACAGTGGAGAAGGAGACCGGCGACGGCAGGGAGTCGGCCGACGTCGGCAGCACCAGACAAGCAGGGATCGGCATCAGTCGCTTGTGTATTTCCAGAACTGCTGTTGACGAACAGTCAATTAAGTGAAGCGAGTGTTTGCATGTTAAATGACTAATTATAGTCATGAGCTGCATGTCTAATTATTGTAACTAGAGTTCTATTTTTGTAATCATGGGATCCTATTTAAAGACCCATAAGGCATGTATTGTAATCATCAAGAAGGCAAGTAAAAGTATTGAAGCAAGCAAGGTCAAGGAGATCTACAGGTGTAAGGTCAAGGAGATCAGCTGAAGCATTCAAGGAGGGATAGCAACTCAGGTTGTAGAGTTGGTTTTGTGTTGAGCAAGAGAGAGAGGGAAGAAGGTCTTGAGGTGTGGCAAGCCTTTGAGGTGGAGGAAGAAGTGGCATCTTCCTTATTGTATTTTCTTCTAGTAATATCTAATACAAGAGTGTGTATTGTCTCTCAAATTCTTTGTTGTCTCAAGTTTCTAGTTACTTTATCATTCTGGTATAATTCCATGTTTAATTGCTTATAAGAAAGTAATCAATTATGCTTCCGTTGGATAAGGGGTCTCCTAACACTTGGTATCAGAGCATATTGATTGTTGTAGGTTCTCCTGACATTTATTTCTGCGATACATTAGCACTCTTATTAAACATTTTTATAACTCTGTAAATATCAATGGAGTTGAAATTCTAGGTATTTTGAAAAAATATTTACTGAGAAAATAGCCTACCCATTTCAAAATCATAATGATTGATCAATATAAGTGTCTAAATGAGCCAACTAAAAATGGTGCTATTACAAAGCTATGGAAAACAATGTATCATAGTACCATTCTACAGGAATATATTAATGAATATTTTTTATTGTATGAACTCTGCCAAACAATGATTTTGGGCTCTATGGAATATGACAGAGTCTTTAGTGCATTATCTTTTTTTAAATTGAAAATGTGTAATGGATTGGACATAAATCTAGACACATGTTTGAGATTGTATGTTTCACATTATCCAGTGGATGTGTTTCCCTATGATAGAGCACTTCAAATTTGAGATTCATTTAGTTTTAAGAAGAGGAGTTACCAATACAAATAATGACACAATTAATATAGATATTTTTGTATATGCATCAGATATAGTACATATAAATTACAATTATGAAGAAAGGGGTACTCAAAAACATTTTTATCTAACTAAATTTTAGTATGTATGTTTCAACTTTCAATTTTGCAATTGATTTTTTATATTATCATTTGTATCAGAAATCATTGAAACATTTTTATTATGTATAATTTCAAGACTTCATAAATTATGTTATTGTATTACTTTAAAATAGTTGTGTTATATTGAAATTGTTTAAAATTCAAGCTTTGTTAAACAATATTGTGATACGGAAAATATATGAAGCAATTGTCTCATGTGGTTGTGAATATTATACATCGATGAATTATAATCTTATCATTATACATATTAATTAGTAAATTTATAACATAATAATAAACTTGTCATGGATAAAATGCACAAAATAAAATAGAAACATAGACTTATATTTGAACTTATTACTCTTGAATTTGTATACATCCTCCACTCTCCATCTTTATTAGGTGATAACATTGCTAGGAGTGCACGTGGGTTAAAACTCACTCAGAGTAATCTCCTTCCAAATAACTCTTTCACTTCCCTCTTTATCTCTTCAATCTTAATTGGATTCAATCTATAAGTTGCCTTGTTTGGAAAGCTTACTCTCAGTACTAGATCCATATGATTTTTAATGCTCCTTATAGGAAGTATTCTCTCTAATAATTTACTTAACATAATATCAACATAATCTTTAAACATACTCTTAATTTCCATATGAATATCACTTGCCTTAGTGGTTGTCACCACTTGTATAGGATTTAAAACTAGATAAAATCATGTCTCTTATTCTTTGGCCACATTCAAAAACTCTTAACCAAAAATCAATATCACTTTGGAATTATTGTCCACCTCATTTCCCCTATAATTTAATGGGTTCAATGTGAACCTATTTCCATCCTTCACAATGGTGTAGGTGTTTTCTCTTCCATCATGCATGACTCTTCTACCAAATTGACACAACCTTCCCAATAGAACATGACACACCTCTATGGGAAGAATTCACATAATATATCATCCTTATATGAACCTATTTTAAAAGTAACCATACATTTATCATTCACCAACACTTGATGACCCTTGAGCAACCATGAAAGTTTTTATGGAGTCAGATGCACTAGCTTTTTCAACCCATGTTTTTTTTTCATTTCTTGAGAAACCAAATTATCTGTGCTACTAGTATCAAAAACCACTTTGCAACACTTACCTCTTGATTTGTAAATGGTCTAAAATATAATTTTCCTTCACACTATCTCATTCACCTCTTTGGTGGGTTTCAACATGACTCTTTTGAATAATAGAGCCTCTCATTATTTTGGATCTTTTTTGTGCATTGGAGACCCAACACTCTCTTCATACCCATGGGATATATGTGTTGTTTTTTCACCTCTCTTGATTCTGATCTGAGGATCTTATGGGCACTCAAAATCACTATGTATAACATACTTATTTCATTAAACACATTTATGTTGAAATCCTCTACCCCTTCCTCTTCTAAAGGATCCTCTCCCTCTAGAATAATAACCTCCTCTTGCACATGAATTATGATTTTGAGAACTGCTTGTGGGTTTTTTGTCCTCTACCATTACTACCTTTCCCACTTCCTCTTGAATACCTTCCTCTACTTATAAATTTCATTTGTTATTTCCTTGACAACTTCTCCTCTACCTTCAATGTACATTGATAGGATTATTCCATGGTTCTCAAGTTCAACAAATGGTTTTCATCTTGAATTTTAAAACATAGCCCATTCACATATCTTACTACCTTCTTAGAATCATCCTCCACATGACCAACTCTTATATTGAGTATATAAAACTCCTCAATGTACTCTTAGATGTTAATCTCCTTTGTTCTCAAAGTTTCCAATTTATTACAAAATATTATCTGATAATCAAAAGAGAATAATTTGGCCTTCAAATTTCTCACCATCCTATCCTAGGAATTTATTTTATTCTTACCTTTATTTTATCTCTCATCTTGCACATGATCCCACCATAAAAAGGCATGACCCTTCAACTTCATGCAAGAAAAATTCACCTTTTTGGGTTCTTCCATAGGCTCATAGTCAAAGTAGTTATTTATATCTTCTATATAAACTATAATCTCCTCAGGATTAAATTTTTCATTTTATCAAGGTGTTTCTACCTTTAGCTTACTACTAAGATTTTTCAAAACTCTAACAAACCTACTCTCATCTTCATTCTCTAATTCATCCACTCTAAGCTCTAGATCTCCTTGAGCTCCTTCTTCTTCATCCTCACTCACATCCTCAACATGATATATCATTATTTATGTTTTTTCCATTATGTCAAACCTTTATTTTACTCCTCTCATCATCTATGTCATGTCTACAACTATAGGTCCACTTGGTATTGCTTGTCTTCCAACAACATTACCTATATGGGCCATCGCTTCTCCCAATGCAATTATTTTTTCCATAACTTTCCATTCAATTTAATTGGAGTCTTCACACACATAGTCCACAAGGAATACCTTAATTTGATAATAATTTATGCATATAAATAAGGGGTAACCAATTAAGGTCAACCTTTAACTTTGTGTTGCTCAAATATTGACTCTGACCAAGTCACATAACTCAAACCACATACTCAGTACTTGACACTTTGAACAGTCTAGTTTGTAGTGATTTGGAAGCATAACAATAGTTTTAAAATGGGAAAATGGTACTCACATGCCTTATGAACTTATTCAAACATAAACATGAAGAAGTGCATATAATATCAATCTCTCATCGACTAGTTTTCTCTCACACTCACACTTCTTTCTTATTGGAGCCCCTTCCTTTTGTTTTATTTATTCAAAATTAACTCCTTTATTCTATTCATATATTCCTCTAAATTTCATAGCCTAATAAATTTTCTCTTCAATTTCCTTGAACTCTTATAATGCACAATATTTGACCATTTTCTTGGATTATCTCTTCAGCTTGCTCAATCTCTGAAAAACACATAAGATTCGATAGTTTTGAGTTTCATTCTCTTCTTCTTGATGCCATTAACAACTATGTCCAAGATACCCATAGTATAACATCTTTATTCTTGAAATATTTATATGTATCTTTATAATTTTGTTCCAAAAATATGTGTGTAATCTTCTTTGAAGCTCCTTGTATGCATACTCCAGAGCTAACTATGTGTGAATATTCCAAAGTGGGGCACTCTAGAACCATTTTTACATGGGACCTTGGAGTTGTAAGACTCTAGATTTGTTTGAGTCATGATTCATCTCCCATCAACTTCTCCATGTCAGAAACCAACCAAAATAAACAAAACTATGAAAACACATAACTACCATATTTTTGGGTGTTTCAAGATTAACCTTCACCTTGGATACTCTTGTATTAAATATTTTATTCAAGTTCATGTATATTTTTTTCCAATAAAAAAGTGTCATATTAGTTCCCACTTTTTTCTCTCCATATTGGTGTACTTAACTATACTTTGATTCTTTCCTTGCCTTGTATCACTTGGTCCACCTGAAACTATTTACACCATAGTGTAACATGTCTTTTCTAATTTTAACATGTAAACCTCACTCTTTGATGGTCTTTAATATATACAAAATTGTGTGTGTGTGTGTGTGTGTGTGTGTGTGTGTGTGTGTGTGTGTGTGTGTGTGTGTGTGTGTGTGTGTGTGTGTGTGTGTGTGTGTGTGTGTGTGTGTGTGTGTGTGTGTGTGTGTGTGTGTGTGTGTGTGTGTGTGTGTGTGTGTGTGTGTGTGTGTGTGTGCGTGTGCGTGCATGTGAGATCCATTCTATTAACTCTTCTAGATTTAAATTCCTTGATTATGTAGGAGTATCCATTATAGGCCTTCCTCCATATCTTTGTGATATCTTTAAGGAACAAAACATGTAGTTTTGGTTATTATTCTATTCCAACTAATGGATATTTCACTTCATCGATCCATCTTTTTAGTTGTGTAAAATGTCTTCTTCTCATTTTTATTTCCATGGTATTTATTTTATCTTGCGTTATTCTCATGATTTCTAAAAGGTAAGATATTTTAGGTTCTCGACCCTCTATTCCTCAAATTCTTTTAGAGATTATTTGAGACATCTCTTAACTACTACAACCCTTTTACTACAATTTTAAGAATGAAAAAAATTCAAGCATTTCAAATTTAAACTGTAAATTTCTTCAAACATGTTACTTTGATACCATAAGTTGTGAATAGGTGTTTAAATAATTACTTACCACTCCCTTCTTGGGTTCAATGAGTGAATATTTTATAAAAGGAAGCATTATTGTAAGAATTGAGCTAAATAATGACATTCATTAATTGAAGCACACACAACTATATAGAATTATATTAAAATTGGGAATATTTTTTAAAATGGATTCTCATTGGCTTGTGTATCGAGCATTTCAATATTAATTACATGATGACTATTTCCTTCAATTCCTTTCTTCATCTCTTTCTATCCTCTGCTTGAGGTCTCTTATTCCTATTTTTATTTCCTCCTTTCTTCTCCCTTTTCTAATCTTGTGTTCTTGCAATGCAACTAACCATTATAGGTATTGATCAAAATTAATCATCATAACCTTCAAAAACATCTATTGAAAATGTACTTAGAAATGACTTATGTCATATGAGGAATCTATATTTCATTTTAAATTTATATTTTTGGTTATACAACTAAAAGTAGATACTTTATTTTTGGTTATGCAAACTTTATTATGAATTGAGGATGTTCATACATCACACAAGGATGCAAATGTGCACTAGCACCTCTAATGAAAACAAAGAGGCCGAGTAGTTAAAATAGCATGTGATGCTTAGATATTTTTTGCGACATCAATGGGGTGTCACTAGTGGAGTAGCTTGGGGAGGAAACTAATTTGAAACTTAATTCGTGGTGCATAGTATGTTACACTAATGGTTAAGAATATTTTTAGTGGTTCTTGAACTCTAAAGACACTTTATAGGCATTTACTTGAATATATAGATATGAAGAAATATAAGAACATTAACTTTTACATTTAAAGAAAATTATCTATTTATGAAGTCATGGCTAAAAATAGTTCCATTTCTACATTTACAATGTTGAAATAGGATGGAAGATTTGAAAGCATCACAAAATAATAAATTAATTTCGTCCATCATGAAAAATTATTAAAAAAAAACTCTAATAGCAATAGGTCTAAATTGGAATGGAAATAAAAAGTTATTATCCATCTCTAAGCTTATTGGCCCTACAAGTGAATTGAAAATTGATGGTGGAAGGTCTCTCCCTAATATGGGAAAGACACTTAGGATTGGTAACACTGAGATGGTAATAAACTCCTTTAAAGGCCCATCCCTTCATAGACTAAGCAACAAAGGCAACGATATTTTTTGGGTTCAAGATTAGCTTACTATATATGGTTGAGATGCAAAACCAATTCTTAAGAAAATAATTAAATTTTTGGTGGGCTTTAAGCTTGTTCAAATCCAAAGAGAATGGGCTTAACAATTTGTGTCGGAGACAAAAACAAGATTATAATTTTTGAATGTTTCGAAATACCAATATCAATCCACAACAAAATGGTTGTACAATATAACATCTAACATAAGCTCTTAGATATTTAAAAAATAGGTGGAAGGATGGGGAGGGTAGGGTAAAAACATTGTGATACATCATTGAAATCTATTAAAATAAGTTTGAACATACATATGTAACATATACATAAACATGATTAATAAAATGAATACACATTCCATATATATACATTTCAAAAAATGCATATTTGTTATTTATATTATATTTCTATCCATTTTCAATGAACCTTTATCAATTATCACAATCAATTTATAGCTAATCTTACTCATTATATAATACTTTAATCTATTATAGATCATTTATTTATTCTTCAATTTAATTATTGATCAATAATAATTTGTATGAACCCTTAAATCCACTTTTATTATTCTAATCAACCTACCTTCATTAAAACTTTGGTAGTCTAATATAAATATAATTTTTAAAATATTATAAAAATTATTCAAAGAAAATAAAATAAAGACATTGCAAAATAATATAAAAAAATACACAATGTATGAAAATTGTGGAATCGTACAAACAATTCTAAGATGCAAAAGACATAAACATGCAATGTGATAAATGCAAATGAATATACAGAACAAATCCAAAGATACAAAATGACAAATAGAAAAATACAAAATTGCAAAATGACATTTTGGTACGGTTGCTTTCCATTGAAAATAAGTAGGTTCATAATTTTAGCAAAGAGGTTAATTGAAAATCACATTGCTTTCCTCTTTGAAAGCTTTCCTCTTTGAAAATAAGTAGGTTCATATATTCTACTTTCTTGCATGGCGGCGGCACTTTCTTTCTTGGTCTGCAAGCCACTTCAATCTAAGTTCATCTCTCATTATTTTTGTTTCATATCAATCTTTTCAATTGTCAATCGACTTCAGATGAAACTTATTTTTTTTGTTCTGATTATATATAAAAGGTGATTGAATTTCTTTACTATTAATTAAATAAACGTTTGTTGGCTGGCCTTCACCATTGAATATAAATGATTCTAATCTTAAAGTGTGTTTGTACATTTATTTTTGAATACCAAATTTATTGGAAAGTTATTTGAGATCATTCTAATATGTGTCGAGATTGATGATAGACATTTCCTCTATTGAATCATAAATTTTTAGTTAATTTTATCATGAATAAATGATTTTAAGATGATGGTACAATAGAAACGAGGCCGCCAACCATTGAATTTGGTGATCAATATGACAGTTATATTATATTAAAGTAAAATTCTTTGTATTACATAATTATACATTTATACTTTGATTGCGATGTTTATTATCCTTATCTTCATAGATTTTTTTTTTTCATGATACTTAACCAATTTATTTTTATATAAACATATTAATTATATTGTACACTAACAATTTTTAAAAAAATATTAAATGATAGTGTAGTTAATATCATTTATATTAAAGTTTAATTAGCATCATATTTGTCCTTGACTACAAAGTCTAACCACTATGTGAGTTGGGAATGCAATTTAGAATGATAACATTTAAAACTTTATCTAAGTTCAGACTTCCTTGTATCTATATAAAGTAGTGATGGCTCACCTTTTTATGGATATGCTAAAAAAAATCAAATAATTTATTAATAATATAAATCATACATTATAATATGTAATATTATAGATGAACTAATTTTAATTAAGCACTTAAATAAAATAATTCTTATTTAATTATAACAAACAAATATGTAAAGAAATTGGGGAAATAAAAGATTATCTTTTCTTTTATGCATTGTTGGAAATATATTTATAATTTGAATTTGGAATTGTGACAACTATCACAATGAAATCTAAAAATAACCAAAGATGAGAGCCAAGACAATACAAATGCTCTTGACAAAGATTTAAGACAGTACAAACATTTCTCACAATGAATTTACTTCCTAAATTAAGACTTGATGTGTTTGCTTGTTTGCCTTTCTCTTTTAATTTTTCCTTCTAATTTGTACCCTAAGATTCCTAATTGCATTCAATGAGCTTATTTGACACACTTCAACATTTCACACCAGTAAAGCCAGAAGTTAAAGTCAAATTAAAAAAATTAAAAAGTAAAGTCACATTTACTGTACTGAATCCAGTGGCATAAGTTTGGGGTGCAGACAGCATAATTACAATTTTTTTATCTCCCCAGATTTGCATCAAGTTTACATTGATATTGCAACAAATGTTGGCATTGTATTGAAAACCACTTTGTGCCATAAATAGTCAAAAGAATCTTTAAAAATTAAGAATTGGTAGCTATGCAAATTCATACTTATGAAAACTTGGGGATTGAATCCAACCAATTATGACTATAAATCATATGCTTCATGGAAGCACGTCATTCCCTATGAAGTGGGTTAATTAGGAGATACATAAAATAAGAACAACCTGGTATGCAACATTATCCCCCCACCTCTCTCTCTCTCTCTCATCTCTCTCTCTCATCTCTCTCTCTCCTCTCTCTCTCTCTCTCTCTCTCTCTCTCTCTCTCTCTCTTCTCTCTCCTCATCTCCTCTCTCTCTCTCTCTCTCTCTCATCTCATCTCTCTCTCTCTCTCATCTCTCTCTCTCCTCTCTCTCTCTTCTCTCTCTCTCTTCTCTCTCTCTCCTCTCACTCTCTCTCTCTCTCTCTATATATATTATATTATATATTATATATATATATATATATGTGTGTGTGTATGCATGCATGTATTTGTACATATATATACATATACATACACACATACATATGTATGTATATGTATATATATGCATACACATATATTTATATGTATACACATACACATACATGTTATGAGATGATAATGCCTACTCCTCTATAATTTTTTATATACCAAAAATAATGTACCAGCACCCCCCATATATATAAAATTATGTGTCAATACATAATTATATATTATATTATAGAAATGACTACACTAAGGATGAGAGAGGGAAATGTCAATGCATTCCTTCAATCCTACACACACACATGGAGTGGGTGTTATCATCCTAATATGTGTGTGTGTGTGTGTTGTGTACACACACATATACATTTACATTTACATACATACATATACATATTATTTATAAATATATATTTTGATTATTTTTTGTTATAAAAAGGACTATAACAAGGATGAGAAGGGTAATTGTCAGTGCATTCCTTAAATTTCCTTGAAACAACAAGCACAAATGTCCACGATTTCCCTTCACTTTCCTATAAATTTGATCTTCAAGTTACTTCAAACAAGAATTAAATCATT
>JARHVA010010790.1:0-25000 GCA_037957365.1 Torreya grandis
AGCTTGTTGGCAGCCTATGAGTGCTTAAAGGTCTTAAGGATGATTCACATAAGATAGCTTTGGATGAACATCCAAATTCCTTGAATCATGAGTTTATAGGGGTGTCCTTTTATGCAAAATAGATTAAGCCACCATGTATTATTTCATGGGATATATGATCATGTTTAGGATATCCTTAGGATATCAAACTCTATGTTAGTAAGCTCTAGAGATATATGAGGTTTATATGTGGTGTTTTAAGTCTGATTTTGTGTTGTAAATCACCTCTATAGATCTAGGACATACACCATGAGCTGATAACATAACTATATTATCACTTCTCTTCTTCAACCCTATTATATCTTTCATTAATTTAAGCTAGGGTTTTTAATCAAATCAATTCTAGTGACCCTAGATGATTGTGTTTGAGACTTTTATCCATGTTGAAAGGTTTAGACTATCATAAAAAGTTTTACCAAATCTATCAAAACTAACTCAAGGTATATATATATTCATTACATCCTTTTTTAACCCAAATTCCTTTCTCATGTCTACATATAAGTTTGCGCATGTAGTTAGGCTTGTTAGGCCTAAACATGACTTAACATCATTCGATACTTTTTGTTATGTCTAAAGATCTCATAAGGACATATTATATCCATGAAACTATACTAAATTTTTTTAAATTTCCTAAAACCTATCACAAACATTTAACCCTCTCAAACAAGAAAATACTTCTCATGAACTTATGTAGGCTTGTACACACTAGTTTGACTATGTAGGTAGGGGTTTGAGATGGTCTTAAGAATAAAAATGACACTCCTTTTCCTTAAATTGTATAAAAATTATCTTTTAGGTTTTTATTATCATCTTTTACTTTTAAAATTCCTTACACTTCAACTTTACTCCCAACAAGTTACCCTTTCCATGACTATCTATATGGGCCTATATTTTTGGACTTATGTTCTACAAGCCTAAATAAACATGTAGGATTATTACACATTCTTATTCATTATAAATATTACATAAATGTTGTATTAGTATTGTAAAATTATTCAATTTGATCTAACTCCCTTCACAAACATCTATATCCTTATAAACAAGCATTATTTATAGGTTGAAATTGGCATTTTCTTGCTACTAACCTATAGGTGACTATTAAGGTGGTATGACTAAATTTTTTATTTTAGGACCCCACTTTCACACCAATGATCATCTCAAGGATTTTTAATGTTTGGTAGTTTGGAACTCCTATCTTGGCACCTTTAAGACATTATGCTTCCACAAATATATAGTCTTCTTCTCATACCTTTCTAGGCTTGGTTGTAGGTGTTCAATAAGATGGTCTAAACATTTAGACTTCTATTTGTTATTTTAAAATATATCATAGACACATTGAAAATATCCAATATTCATATAATCCCTTTAATTTTTATTCAATTTCCATTGACCCTTAATAACATACTTTAGGCATGTTACTTTTTGTTTCATACATAGGCTGGTGTATGAGTGCCTAATCATATAGACCAATTCTCAACTCCTTTATCTCTAAATTGAGTTATATGTTTATTAATTTATGACTTATCTCTCATTCATTGAGTCATATTTCATACTTATAATCAATTATTCCTTCCAATATAATTGGTTTTAGTTCAAGATGAGGACCTATAGGTCTATCACATGTACATCTTCATTTTCTTTGCATAGGCTGATAAGATAACTTTTTGAGTCTTTTGACACTTTTATTTTATTATAAAATTTTAAACCATTGTATAAAACATCTCATTATTCATTTATACCTCTTATCAAACATTGTATCACTTCATGTTCTCCATTCACCTGTATGGATTGTGTATACATTCATTTTGTATGTGCATTCTATATTTGAGAGTTGGAGTTCATGAGTCCATTAATGCATCTTGATGATCTTAAATAGAACCATTTAGTGTAAAATTAGTGTCTATTATATATTTAAACACTTTTTCCATGGATACTATACGTTTAAAGTGAAACGTAGGCCTCATGAATGTTCACCTACAGGTCTGCAGACATGTAAGTGAATATACTTGCCTAAAGCCTTTATTGGAGAGTCAATTGAGATTAATTATATTTAAATTAAGATTATAAACTTATAAAAATTTTATCTATCATATTCTACCATTAATCTATAATATCCATTCAGACCTAACCTTGTTACTTCAGACCTAAATAAGGTTGTTCATAGACTGTACATACTTTCCAAAGAGCAATACACAACATTTATTAAAGGATCATCTAAAAAGGGAAATTTTTAGAGAGATAATAGATGAATCATCTGATAATAAATGATATTATATCAATAATGAAGTACTTGAAACCTATGAAAGTGATAATAATTTAAAACAACTAAAACATACTTGCATCAAGGTGGTATGCTCACACACTTGAGACACCTTTACTCTTAGTAAAGACACTTTATGGAGTTGAATTTAATCATGAAAATATAATTTTAAAGGATATATTTGGCCTAAAAAAACATCCCTCAAAACCATTCTTCTCCATAAAATTCTAAATTTGAGAAACGTGAACAAAATCAAAACCTAATTGGATGGACAAGGCATAGTGACTTGATGTCACTCTTAGTGATTGTTCATAAATTATGGGTCATTAATTTGAAAAATAATTCCAATAATTTAAATATCATTAGTAAATATAACAATTTCATAATTTTAATCTCCCAAAGTTCTCCCTCCTAGTCATACTGTACATTTGATTTTTGCCTTTCTGAACTTGTGAAAGAAGTGATGGACGAGAGAGAGAGAGTGTTTAATGAATCTATTAGAATTTTAACTTGATATAAAATTTTAATGTGACATATGTAAGATAAATGGATATTATTTAACTATTTTTACTCATAGGTTATTTCAACAAGTCTTTACAATTACATTAACTCCATTTTTTGGCATTGAAACTCAAGAGTATGACTTCTTGACTTGTAATTATCATATACATGTAAATTATTTTTAAATATTTAAAAAGTTTCATGTATGGATTAATCACACTTGTGTCACTTATTATACATTGGTGTTAGTCAAAAACCTCTTTTTCCTTCATTTAATTTTACCTTAAAGTTTTTAAAAGATATTTAACCTTTCCAAACATCATGAAATGATTGTATAAGTTAGTTAAGGCATGAAATGATATTTAAGGAAACCTAAGGACCTATTACATCACTCCATGACATGGATATAACACTATAATACAATAATAATACTTTACCTTAATTTCTCTAAATAAACCTTAAATAATGATAATAAGGATTTACGAAGACTTTTTGAAGGGTATTAAAGCATGGAAAAGTTGTGAACAAGGTTATAAAAACATTAAACTCAATTTATCACCTTTAGTTGTTGACATTTTGACCCTGGGGGTCAAAAATGGTTAAAAAATTAGAGATTCATGGGGGTAGCATGCCTGCTATGCTAAATAAACTGGTTTCCTTATCCTTCCTTTGTGAAATGGCATAATTTTCAATTAGGGTCAAACATCACCAAACCTTGACCATAAAAAGACAAGATAATTTAAATTTTAAACACATATAGATAAATTAAACACACACAAATAAAATAACAAGACACATACATTCTATCAAGCACTTAATAAACACAACAAACAAGAAATCAAACTAACTATATACAATGAACTTTAACTTTTATTACTCCTCCAAAGTCAAAAGGGAAGATTGTAGTATCCCTTTCTCTATGATATGAATAATGGCATGATGAAAGATAAATATTACACCTTAATCTTGTTGAATTTATCATTTATTTGCTTACCACTCCTCTCATCAAGCTCTCAAGTGAAGTGATAGCTATAAACCAATCACCTATGAAGGAGAACTCATCTTGTGGCTCAAGATCCTTATCATGATGCATACTTGTGACTATATGAAACATGACCATATATTGAATCATACGAGTATATTCAACTATGGTACCTTGGATATTATCACCATGTCATTTAATAAGCAATGCACCCTTAACAACATCCTCAATCTAATAAATAAGAGGTAAATGCCCTTAAACAACCTCAAATTAATTACAAATTTCCCAATATGTTTACCGTAAGTCCTTTTGGTTCATGAAGGTAATAATGACCTTATCTCTTATTAGCTCTTATAATCCAATATATTTCTTGTATTGGATAATGTCCTCATTATATATTGATTCATTATGGTCTTGCAAACATATTGACTCACTAGGAACCTTGCATTTTTCATCATCAAATTGACCGTGTTCTTCTAGAGGTGCCACATTCTCAAAACCTTCATGCTCTTTAAACATATTCAAATAAGTCTACCACATGTCCTTCAAATCTCCTTAAGCTTGATCATTTAAATCAACAAGGTCAATCAACATGGCGTCTTTCTCAAGAGCTTTTTCTTTCACATCTTTAATAACCTCTTCATTGACCAAGGTAGAAACATGAAAACTCTTCTTATAGGTAGTTATAACATCATCAAGATCACTCTTTTTTTCATTCCTGAATATAGATTTGTGTCTATTTTAACCAATTGGAATACCAATGGTGAATTACTCATCATATACACTTGCATTTTCTTCTTCACATTCTCTTTGAATCATACTTATAGCTACAATTTATTATTCATTTACTTACCATAGGATAGGTTTATATTCAAGAAGGGATGTTATGTGAGGGTGATGAGCATGTTGATCAGTTGAAGAAGGTTTATGAGGTATGATGGATGGATCATGAATAAGCTTGGATATGGAGGGAGTAATTTTTAAACTTGGGGTATTCTATATGAAGGATTCTTGAAGGAACTCTTGAAGGGAAAGAAAGTTGAGATGGGAAATTGACATCTAATTTTATTAAATAAGCACGTTATATTTATCTTGGCCTTCTTAATGCTCTTTAATAGTTGTAAATTTATCTTAAACCTTATCAATTAGAATATCATTCTTAGTTTTGAAAATATTTTTGGATAGACTTCTAAGATGGACAATCTAGAGGTTCTT
The DNA here is from genome assembly GCA_037957365.1 of Torreya grandis. Classification (NCBI taxonomy): domain Eukaryota; kingdom Viridiplantae; phylum Streptophyta; class Pinopsida; order Cupressales; family Taxaceae; genus Torreya; species Torreya grandis. The sequence goes on from JARHVA010010790.1 coordinate 4,998, forward strand.
GGGGAGAGGGAAATGGAGTTTGAGTAGGCACAAATAATTATTTGGTTTCAAAATCTTGATTTTGGCTTCATTCAAGTCCTTTCATCTTAAAATATAGATCTTAAATTTCTTTGTCTATACTCTCTATAAATAGCCTCTCTTGAAGGTGATTAGTGGCCTTATGAGGATAAGGTACACAAGAGGAATATTAGATACAATATGAATTTTGAGGAGGGATGGGAGAGACTTGCATAAGTTCAAATTATTCTTTGACTTAAATTCCCTAATCTGTACTTGTCTCACATTTCTCACTCCATAACTTCACCACTTGATTCTATCTTGGACTCTTGAAAGACTTCTTAGGGTGTTATTGAGGAAGGGAAGTGGAATCTTGGATCTCAATAATATGCTTCTCAACAATAGTATCCTTCTTATTTTGAATGCTCTCTTTGATTGAATGCCAAGAAGGGAAGGTTTGGGGAGTATATAAAGGATTTGATATGATTTGAAGATGACTTACAAAGGTCTCTTAGGGAATAATGGGTAGCATATATGAGGGTTGAGGTGGTGTGTATGAAGATACATAAGGCTAATGGAGTTGGACCTGTTATTATTCATGGTTTCTTAGTTTATCCTCAATTATTTGCATGAGACCACTCAAATCCATCATCTTACTTGAGAATATTTTCAATAAAAATTATCTTAATAGGTGTTCATTCTTCTTTCAATAGATACAATGAATCTGTCAAATCATGAATGAAATTATTAGGGACATCTTAAACATACTCCCTTTATGTGTTAATTTCTATCATGTAACTCTCATATACTAAGATAATTTACTTCAAACTTGAAATGGATTGATTTGAGAACTGACTATGTTGGCTAGGAACATCTTGAGATTTATAAGGCTGGTCATATGAGTGGTATGACTCATGACAAGTTCAATAAGGATCATAGGACTAATATGGATCATAGTGAGGTTGATAAGGCTCATCATATGACTGATAGAGAAAACTATAGGCTTGAGTATCTTCACCAACTTGCATGAAATTTAACTCTATTTCAAACTCAGCCATAAAAACCTCATCAAGATAAATAAATGAAGCATAAATTACTTTGAATAAGTGACCATGTTGATAGAAATAGTTGACCATAGATAGAGTGACTATTTATTTTTTGAATGCCTCTAAAGGTAGAGGTAGAAGAATAACCCCAAGCTTTCTTCCACAAATTTTGACCTTAGTCCCACTGATCATGCCAAAACTATTATCAATCAAATTTTCACCCTTTAAGAGGTAGTTAAATCCTTCTAAATTTGATTTAATAAGGAATCAACTCAAGGTTATGGGTACCCTATTGAATAGGTGAATTTCTAGGTTAAAAGGCTATCTCCCCTTGATAAATCACTTAGGGTCAAACACTAATCAAACACTTTCAAAGAAAAGGGAAATAAACCTATTCTAATGGGGTGACGTACCAAATATTATTGACCACTACCAACAAACATTAATTGCACTACAAACATGAGACTAACTTCCACATGACACTAATCTAAATTTTCATCTCTACATCAATGTTTATCATGAATTTTATGAAGATTAATTGATATAGGAGGACTACTCAAGTGGTCATGACATGAAACTATTGAAAATTCTACTCAATAAACACTTACACCTTTATTTGACACTTTAAGAGACTTATAAAAAGTATTCCAAAATGAACATGAATTTTAAATAAGGACAAACATGGCAGGGAAGAAATGATATCACTTATCAATATCAAATAGTCAAGCATGTATATTTAAACTAGTCCATGGATAATGTAAAAAAAATTTGTCATTAATTAAAGGATGAAAATGGGTAGGTCTTTTCCATACCCAAGTGGTGGATATAAACTTAGCTAATTAAGGCTCAATATATAGATAAAGTGAGAGAAGAAGGAGATAAGGGAATAGGAAAAATAGAGAGGAAAATGTCAAAAAGGATTTATAAAAATAATAAGGTATGAAAATTCCCCATCATGTCCTCAAATACAAGTGTTATTCTTCTGAAGGTGCTCTTCCACTTCAAGTGGCGTGGAAGTTTCAAACTTAGCCTTATATCTTGCATAGGTCTTCAAAAAATCCATTTGATTTGGATCATGGAATGAGAAGTGGAATTATTTATGGTTATTTCATGATAAAATACATATTTTATCTTCTCTTGAAACCTTTCAACCGATATCTAAAGGTTCTCTTTGACACATAACTTCATTCTCTTTCTAGGTGTCTAGAAATCTTTTTATCCCACAAGGCCAATTTTGTTTACAAGTGTTGAAACTTTAATTAATATTATAAAACTCATTTTATCTCAATGTATGTCATATTAAAATCATATTATACCTAAAATAACTCATTTTTAAGTTTCAAACTAACCACAAGAACTCATTTTGCACCAAAAGTCCTCATTTAGCCTCATTTATTGTAACCCTAAAAATGTGTTAACCTTATTATAGACTAATTTATGAATTTTATTTAAAATATAATAAAATATTTTATGATACAATATCTACTTACATATTCATGTCAAATTTCATGTCTAGACTCTGAGTGGAAGTGCCTTTTCTTCCTTTCTCTCTCCTTAATTAGGCCTCCTTGCCTAAAAGCCTGATTTTCTTCTGCAAGTCTCTTCCACACATGTGAAACCATAAAAAATAGTTTGATTCACTTTAAATATAATTTTATAAACATTTATATCGAATTTTATTCCCCCATACCCTATGGAAGTATGAGAACCATGAAATGGCTTTGAAACCTAGTCTCATTCTAGGTGTGTTTGAGATAGCCTTGAAAAATGAGCTTTGTTTGATTAATTTTAGAATTTTACATGAATTTTTTTTATATTTAATATCTGTAACACATCCAAAATTACCTATAATAATATTTTTAAACTTCTCCATTTATCAAAACCTTTAAAAACACCTTAAAACATTAAAAAATAAGGCATTTATTATAGTCTATATAGCTACAAGTACAAAAAAAGTACACCTAAATAATATAATTATACTCCTAAACACTTTAAATAAGGTTATAGGCATAACATAGGTCATTTAATGTGATTTATAGGATCATTTATCTTGAATGGTCATTAAAGAGCTTGCTGGTAGCCTACGAATGCTTCAAGGTCTTCAAGATGATTCCTAAAGGATAGGCTCTAGATGAACATCCAAATGCCATGAATCATGAGATTATATGGATTTAATCTTATTAAAAATATATTAATCAACCATGAGTTAATTATTAGTATATATGATAATGTTTATGATACCCTTGAGCTAGTATACTATGTGTTTGTGAGATCTAGAGAGAGACAAGGTTTACAGATGGTGTTTTGAGTATGATTTTGAGTTTATAATGACCTACATAGTTATGATACATCCACCATGAATGTTTCCCATGATTCTCTTATCACATATCTTCTTCAACCCTATTATATCCTTCATCAATTCAAGCTACAGTTTATGAGCAAGTCAATGCTAGTGACCCTAGCAAATGTGTTTGAGAATTTTTTCCATGTTGAAAGGCTTATACTATCATGAAATTTTTTACCATATATATCTAAAGTAACTTATGGAATCTAGGTATTCATTCCATCCTTTATCAAACCAAATTCATTTCTCATGGCTTCATATAAGTATGTGTATGTAGTTAGGCTTGTTAGGCATGAACATGACTTAACATCATTCCATCCTTGTTGTTAAGTATAAATATATCATAGTAACATATTATAACCATGAAACCATCCTCAAATGTTTTAATTTCCATTAAACCTCTCATAGACCTATAAACCTCTCAAATAGGCAAATACTTCTCATGAACTTAGGGAGATGTGTAAACACTAGTCTAACTATATAGGTAGGGGTTTGAGGTGGTCTTTAGAATCAAAATTTAAATCCCTTACCTTCCATTATCAATGGATTCTATTGTATGTTTGTAATATCAAATTGTACCTATACAATTCCTTAGAGTTCAAGTTTACTCACAAAAAGTCACCCTTTCCATGACTGTCTATATGGGCATGTACTCTTGGACTTAGGTTCTACAAGCCTAAACAAACTTGTAGGCTTGTTTTACCTTTTTATAACTATAAAATATACATAAAGGTTTTAATGGTATTAGGAAATTATTCAATGTGATATAAATCATTTCACAAACCTCTATATCCTTTTAAACAAGCATTCTCTTTAGGTTGAAATTGGACTAATCTTGTTAGTAACATGTAGGTGACTATTAAGGTGATCTAATTGCATTATTTATTATAGTACCACACTTTCACACCAATGATCATCTCAAGGATTGATAATTTTTGTGATTGTGTAACTCTTGACTTGTCACCTTTAAGACATCATGCTTCCACAAACATACAGTCTCCTTCTCATACCTTTTTAGGCTTGGTTATAGGTGTTCATTAGGATGGTCTTAACATTGAGACTTATATTTGGTATTTTAAACTACATTATGGACACATAGACAATATCCAATAATTTATTGAAGTCCTTTCACTATTATTCATGTTTCATTAACCCTTTTTAGCATCTTTTAGTCATATTGCTTCTTGTTTCCATACAGAGGTTGGTGTATGAGTGCCTAGGCCTATAAACCAATTCTCAACTCCTTTGGTTATCAATTTAGTTAGATGTATACTAATATATGAATTTTATCTCACGTACCAAGTCATGTTTCATGCTTATAATCAATTATTCCTTCTAATACAAATAGTTTTATTTCAAGACGAGGACCTACAAGTTTGTCACCTATAGGTCTTCTTTTTTGTTTGCATAAGTAATGAAGACAACCTCTTTGAGTATTTTCACACTTTTATTTTTTATAAAAAATTTTAACATTTTCTAACACCTATAAATGGTCATTTATACCTCTAATCAAACATTTTACCACTTAAACTTCTCCATTCACCTGTATAGACTATGTATATAATTAGTTTGTACACAAATTTTGTGTATGAGAATTAGAGTTCATGACTCCATTCATGACTATTGATGATCTTCAATAGAACTATTTAATTTCAAATGAGTTTTTATGAGTACATGACATACTTTTCCATGCATAAAATAATTTAAAAATGAAAAATAGGCCTCATGAATGTTCACCTATAGGTCTATAGACCTCTAGGTGAATATACATGCATAAAGCCCTTATTGGAGAGTGCATTGATATTAATTATATTTAACTTTAAATTATGACCTCACAAAAAGTGTCTCCCTCATATTATAACATTTAATTCTCATTTTAATTCAAACCTAACCATTGTAATTTAGACCTAAAGAAAGTTGTTCATAGATTATGATTTCCAAAGAGAAAGACAACATTTTTTGAAGGATCATATACAAGGGGGAATTCTTATATAAAGAGCACATGAATTATATCAAAATTAAGTATATTATATTAAAAATGATATAATTTAAACTTATGAAAGTGAGAATCCTTAAAAAAAACCAAAATACACTTGTAGTAGGGTGGTAAGCTCACACACTTGAGGCACATTTCCTCTTCTTGAAGAAACTTAATGGATTTCAATTGGATGATAAAATGACATTTAAAATATATATTTGACCTCTATTAAGTCAATAAATAGAAGCAAAATTAGGCCTTACTTGGATGGATAAGGTATAGTGACTTGATGTTATTCTTAGTGATTTTTCATAAAGGAGGGAACATGAATATGAAAAAAAATATCACTAATTTAAATCTAATTATTACCCCTAAAAATGTCCAAAGTTTTAACTCCTAACTTTCTCTCTCTTTATCTTACTATGCATTTGATTTTTTCCTTTCTAAGTTTATGAAATCAATGATGAAGGAGAGAGTGTTCAATGCATATGTTGGACTTGAAACTTTATCCAAAGATTTAATATTACCCATGGAAGATTAAGGGATGTTATTAAACCATTTTTACTTGTAGTTGATCTCAATAAGTCTATACAAGTACCTTAACACCCTTTTTTGGCATTGAAAATTAAGATTCTAACATCTTCTTGACTTCTAACTTCCATATACACATTGGAAAGTATTTTTAAATCTTAAAAAATTATCATGTATGTATTAATAACCTTGGTGGGAATTATTATACATTATATTTAGTCAAAAAACTCTTTCCTTCATTAAACATTACCTTAGTTTTTTCAAAATAAAGATAACCTTTTCAAAACATCATGAAATTCTTGTATAAGCTAATTAAGGAATGAAATAACCTTGAAGGACAATTAAGGACATGTGACAACCAAGTTTACTCACTCCATGACATTTCTAGACCTCTACAAGACTATAACAAGACTTTACCTTAATTTCTCCAAATAAACCTTAAACAATGATAATAAGTCTTTATGAAGACTTTTTACAGGTTATTAAATAATTACAAAGCTATGAACAAGGTTATAAAAACATGACACTCAAGTTTTCACCTATAGGGGTTATAATTTTAACCTTGGGGGTTAAAGTTGGTCAACATGAATGTTTTTTATCATTAACCTCATCACAAATCATGTTTAGATTGACTTGGTTTTTGTTATAATTTTCTAGAGTGTCTGAATTTGATTGGGAATAGTTCTTAGATGAAGTTTCCCAGTATTAATATCATCAGATTTGAGCTTATCCACTCCTATTAAGGGATTATTTAAACCATTTTGTACTTGGTGGGAAGGGTATTATTTTAATTAATACCCTTTTACCTCTAGAAATTTATTTTTAATCATTCAGATGATGGGGTTGTGTGAGTTAACAATGAAATCCATCTCCTTGAGAATAGGGTCAGTGATAAGAAAGTCAGACCTATTAACAACCAAGAAATTAACAAGTAGCTACTTAGTTTAAACCTCCTTTCTAGGATTAGTCTTAGAGCTTCTTATTATCTACCTATTAGTATTATAACTAGGGATAGGCTTTTTTGACCTTTTCTTATCAATCAAACAAGAAAGAACAAGATTAAGGTCTTAGAATAACTTGTAAACAAGGAAAATCATAGCTTGGTGAAGTGGTACCTTTTTCTTGTCCTTTTTAACATTAATTATTGATATTTATATAAAATTTAGGATGTAGAATGGGAGATTATTAGGAATATTATGACAAAGATAGTTTAAAATAGGAAGTGAAAAAAATGGATAACTATGAATCAAGCATAGAGGGTTACATACCTCATTACTTGCTCAGCCACATCATTGTAAAGAACATGAAAGTGTTATCTTTTGAATCCTCCTTAATACTCAATGAGGTGTTCATCCCAGACTATATATTTATACTTCTCTTTCTCAAATTCCTTGATTAGTTTAATATATTTGGTTTCTTCAATCTTAAGACTAGTCACCCTAGAGATAAAACCCTCAGTGATTTCCATAGAAACATTGTTGATATTGACCACTCTATCAACCTAATTCATTGAAATTTATATGGAGAGATGCTCATCATAACCACTAATATGATTAGTGAAGGTTTTAATTCCTCAAGTGTGAAGTATATTCTAAAACTTTGACATCTTTATGATTTTATCTATTGACATAGGTTCAATCTTGTTAACCCATCCTACCAAGATGTGTTTCAAAATTGTGAATACAATAATGAAGCTCAATAATATTCTATTATTTTTTATTAATTATATATATATTTTAATTTTAGGTGCTTCCTAATGGAGATAAAAAAAGTAATGATGGTTGGCCTTATACAACTTCTCAACCCCATTATTCTTTCCATTATTATTAATATTATTGTGCTCAAATCGTATAATGCACGCAGTCATCCAAATCTATAGGTTTAATAAAAGGTTTATATTTCAAATTATATCATTAATATAGTTTGGTAATTATTCCCTCTAATTAATATTTTGAATTTACCCACCACAAATCCTCTATTGGAAAAGGAGTTTGCAATCATATTCCCCTCATGATAAGTGCACTAAAATTTTATGATTTGGAAGTTATTCCTCAAGTGAGGGATTTAATCAATGATTTCTGAGATGGACCATCTCCAAAAATTCTTCTTATTAATGAAATTTATACTATTGAGATAATCGCCCTTAATTAAGATATTTTGGAATCCAAGATCATGATCTGAATGAACTCCCCATAAATTAGCTAAGGCCTTAAAGAAATTATTAGTTTGAAAGCCCATGCTTCTTTCATAGGTAGCTCCATGATCATCTTGGATCACTCCTCATCCTAATAGGCTAGGATTTGCTTTGAAGGATCTATAAAAAGTTAATTTGATCCAGCCATGTCAAGGAGAAAGCCATATTAAATTATTCCTCATAATAATCTTGGGATCCACAAAGGGCATATTCTCTAGAGATAGATATTGATCCTTAAGAATGTATCCATCAGTAGGAGAAAATGGATACTTCTTCCCCCAACTAATGCTTTTAAAATTATTCATAAATAGAGATATTATCTTATTGGCCAACCTATAGAAGGGGATTTTACATTCCCTAAAGATTATGTTGTTATGTTCCTTCCATGTCCCCCATAGAAGATGAGGGAAAGAGAGGTACCATGGAACTTTATATTCTTGGTTGATGAAAGGGATAGACTAGGCCTTCTAGGATAAACAAATGTAAGGATAATGATCCCATTTAATGTGTAATTTATTACATAGTTTGCCCCATATATTTAAAGCAAATGAATATTCAAAGAAGATATGAAAAACAAATTCATAAGCATTTGAAGATAACACATACATTCACCAAAGTGAGTCATCTTTTGCTAATATTGTCCATTTTAATAACCCTATTTTTGGACAATAAGCCAAAAAAAGTGTTAGTTTTGGGAATAATATTTTTCACCCAAGCTTTGGCTAAAGGATTAACAACCACATTTTGGGGCATAAGCTTCATATACCTTGATTTTATATGTTAGTTTCTATATACACATAATATTTTAAAACTTTATCAATTATTGATGATTATCTCTTGTAGGAACCCAATGAGTCTTAGTCTCTCTAAGTGTATGCCTTAAGGAGTAAACCAAGAAAGGGGAAGGTAGACCATTAGTGCATTATAGGATTATTGTCCCTTTATTACCACTTACTATCTACACAACCAACTCCTAAAAAAATTCCCCTATGATTTTTACTCCTCTTTTTACCCTCCTCTAGTCAGTTTATACCTTCCTTAGCCCTTCCCAAATCATAAAACCTTTTCCAGTGGTTTATGTTACACTATTAACCCCATCAACATTGTATTCTAATTATTGAAACTCATTTAAGGTCTAGCTGACCTAGACCAATACCTAATTTTTTTTGTCAATAACAATATAGATTTTATTGGTCCAACCATATAATCTAAACTCTAAAAAAAATTATGGTTAGATTCAACTATATATACACATTATTTTCACCATTTCTTAGAGAGACAAAAAGAATTAATTATTCATTTGTGCTTCTTTGCAATCTACTATTTTGTCATTCTACTTGAAGAGTAATAGCTTAGGGTTTATACTTGGAGAATAATCTTATATTGTACAAAATTCTTAGACTCTTTGGATTTTATTAGTGATCCTTACAAACCAAAAAAACATCTTTCAAAGCACCTTTGGCTAAGGGAGAGATTGAGGCTCGATAGGTTCATCTTCAAGGTAATTATCTCTAACTTTAATCCTCTCTTTTAGTAGATAAAATTAATATAATTAATGACTTTTGAATATATTTATATCTTAATACAATAGGGTTTTACCTATATATATAACTTAATTAAGATTATCTTATGCATGTTGACTTTTATGTTTACTAAATCCTCATTTATCCCACAATATTTGGTGAATACCAGGTTATGAAGTGAGGGGCTAGGCCCAAATATGAAGCCAATACCATCACCAATACATATCCCTTTCAACTTAAATATCCTAAAACCAAACATAGATTTATTTCTAGTTCACTATTTTACCCAACTTGCCTATCACATTAAAATTAAAACTTTATTATAAGCTAATAATAATTAGGATGACCAATTAGTTAGTACTTACTTTTTAAATACCACTTGGTCTTTGATAATTATGTGTTTTATTACAAAAATTGCATTATCCAATGTTGGTGCAATGATTGTGCTATGTGGTCTAATTGAATCAGTCACTTTGATCCAAATGTTCATGTGCTTAATTTAATTTTACTTCAAACATATCTTGAAAAATATTTCCTTTTTTTAGAATACCATCATTCCAGTCGATACAATCTCTTATAGACTATTTTTCCACCTTCCTTCCTAAAATACATAGTGAACATACATGATTATGTATCCTTATCTCAATGTTCATTTCTATATTCAGTAATACATAGTTGAATAATTTGAATATATATTCTTGTGTCTATGTTCTATCCCATGTTTAATAGTATATTATCAACCCATACGACTACGTATTATCATTAGCCTATGTCTAAGAAGTACTCTATTGACCCAGTCAATTATGTACCTATTAGCTGAATTTGTTATTTATCTAGATGATTATGTCCTTGATTTTCCTTCTTTCCTAATCTCATATTACTTTATAAATCATCACAAAATACCCAATTATAATCTTATTATAAAACCTAAATCCATTTAGACACTCTATGGTCTACTCATTTCTTCCTATATTTACCTCCCAAGAGAATCCTCGCTCTTTGAGTATTTCTTCTCCTCCGTCATCTTTGGATTTAAACATGATTAAAATAATGACACAAGATGAGATTGATGGATTAGATCCTTTCCATACCTATCAAAACAATTCCCATATTCAAAAATCTCACCATAATGTGGGGGAAATTAACATGATTCTATCCAATATACCCACAAGTAATCCACCACCTAATAACCCTCCCCCTAATAATAACTTAGGAATTCCTCCTACCAATATAAATCCAAAAATTTATACCAATACAATTATTACATATATAGTGAAATAAATTAACATAATACAAACATATAACACCTCCCAAATGATGAAACTACAACATCATTTGATCAACATGGCTAATCAACATTCTTTTCTTCTCCCTCAAAACAAACAAAATTTTACTCCTTTACCTCTTAGAGATGCCATGGTAAATGTCATGCCCCAACCTCTCATGAATAATAATATGCTACAAAACATTAAAAATTAGAATTTATCCCCTTTCATTATTTGTATTGAAATTATTAACATATCTTAAACTATTAAATATGATGGGATTAAAGACTTTGCATCTTTTCTTAAGGAATTTCACAATCTTTATAAGGAGTGGATCCAAACAAATACTTTTAGTACATCTAAAATTTTAGTTTAAACTTTCATAGGTTATGTATTGTAATGGTAGAATCAACTACCCCAACATTCCATATGTCAACTAGAAGATTTAGTCAATCCTTTAGTTAAAGAGTTTCAAAACAATGATATTCTCAAAAACTACCTTTGTCATTTTATCAATGTTAAATAATCTCCCACCAAATCAGCTCATGATTTTATTAAACAATTGAAATATTTGGATCATAAGGCCAATCATAACCTGACTGGTTATATTTTTTTTAAACTTTTTATAACCAACTTAACTCCTTCATTTAAATATAAGGTTTGAACTTTTTTCCCTCAAACACTCAATGAATCTCTTAACAAAGCCAAGTGTAAAGACTTATTAATGAAATAGTTTGAATATAATACCAAAATCCTTAAAAAATATTTCAACATTAAACTAATGTGATAACTAGTAATCCTCCTCAAACCAAATTAGGAGTTTATAAAGCTGACAATCTCCCATATTCTCACACACCATTAATTGTGCAACAATGAAACAATTTTTAGTTCCCTCTAAGCCATTTACTTATCCTGATAATCCTCCTAAATGGTATAAACCTAATCAACTTTGTTTGTTCCACATTGACATAATTTACTCCCATGAAACATGTAGGGGGATAACATTATTTTTTATCTCATACATGCTTTGTAATTCATTTAATTAGGATGCCATGATTCACTTCCATTGTCAAGATTACACTAACACTTCTCAAAAATGACAAGTTACCAAATCTTCTTCTTATAACAACCAATTTTTTTTCCATGTCTAAAACTAAAAAATCCAACATGGATGTTTGCATGATTGATGTTGACTATGATCAATATTACAATAATTCTCAATATGTTAGTATGACTAAGGTCAATTATCATTGTAAAACATTCCACAAAGATTGTATCACTAAACCTAAGAAATCATATTTGGGAGAGAAAATTATCATAGATATTACATCTACTTAGTTAGATTCATAAACTAATGAGGAACCATCTCCTCCTTGCAAGAGAACCCAACCAATTATCTTCCTCCAAAATCTAATTTAACTTTTAAGCCTCATGTTAGTTCTTATCTTGAAAGTCATTAAAAGTTATTAGAAAAAATCAATTATATGCCTTGAAATATTCATCTTATGGAGTTAGTTCACACCTCTCCTTATCATCACAATTTCCTCATGCAACAACTTCAAGACATTGAAGAGACATCTTCTTTAGAATAGGAACCATCTTCTCATGAGCCTCAACTAATCAAAGTGTATATTATTAATTATTTCCCTTGTTTGAAACCCTCCATAGAGTTCATTGAATAAGACATGATTAATGATGAGATACTCCTTCAAACTAATGATCTACATCTCTTCATTATAATAACCATTAATATCACCCTTATTTGTAAAGAATTAGTAGATAAAGGGTCTGGTATTAATACAAAATCTCTGTGAATCATTTAATAACTTGGATATAATAAATATCATATCAAATAAACTTGATTAACATGTTTTGGATTTGACAAAACTAATAAAAATCCACTTGGTTATATTTGTCTCCCTCCTATAGTTGGACAGAAGACTATACAAACTAATCTTATGGTCCTCGATTTAAATTATCTTAAAACATACTCCTAGGATTCCCATAGACTCATGTAATGAGGGATATCACCTCTTCTGGTAGCTAATGTATCAATTTATTTCATAATTAAAAAATGTATAAACATGAGGTTAATCCTAACCATTGGAGTATTCATCTTCCAAATCCCAAATCTCAATATAAAATTCCAATCATTCCAATGATCAATAGTGATCCCTTATCCAAATTCCATAACATGAATCCATATTTACAAGTCACTCTTTTTTATTTTTATGATGATGATCCTAATGACATATAAAATACTTGAAACACTACGAAGCTACTTCCTTGCATCTCATAGTGTCTACCTCCTTCTTTATTACCTCGTGATTGCACCATACCTCTCATCAATGAGATCATTGATTTCCCCCATCCATCTAATGCTCATGAAGCCTCTTATATAGAAGATGAATTCACATGAAATTATGAAGGAGTGGATTAATTATTCTAATGTCCTTTAATCATGTCTCCACATAAATTAAGTGATTTATGCATCTCCCCTTTTGAAGTTCCTCCTGAATCTTAAACATGTATAATTTATCTAATCTATGAAGATAACTACATCATAGCCCAAGCTCAATCAAGATACTTGGATGTTCAATACTATAAAAAAACTCTAACTAAAATATATGTTTTCAATCATGATGTCCATATCATCTCAACAGATTTTTAATTAGCACTTGAAGGTCATGTACCTCTTAATAATCCTCCACTTATTGATACTCCTTGGCTGCTAGAAAAAATATTACCTTCCAAACCTTAATAAATTCCTCCATATTTTATTACTCCTACTAAACCAATAATCCTTTCTAATCCTCTTCCCATCAATAATACTACCAATAAACCAATCACATAAGATCAACCTTCCTCTCCTACTCCACCTACTCCTGAGATTACATTAGATGCCAAGGCCATATATGTACATCAAATACATTCTAAATATGACTTATATGGTAAGGAAATTATTGATCTCTAATTATATGTTGATTACTATGGCCCTCTTCCCACTTTTCCTAGTGATGAATCCATTATTGAATAACATCATGACCGAGAACCTCAATTCCCTCAACAACATCATAAAAATGTGAATTTTATGAAAAAATCCCCTCATTTCAATAAATTCATTTCTAGCATTGATCCTAAAACAAATTCCATTTCATATCTACCTAACACTCTGTATCATTTTAAGGATGATAATGTTATGCTTATCAAAGAAACTACAAGAATTGAGTATTGTAACCCATCATGCCCTTGACCAATCACAATCTATCAAGAACTTACACCAAATAATCATGATAAATTTAGATTATTCTTTGATAAATTTCATGAGACATTCTCTTGGTCCTATGAGGACATGACTAACATTGATCCTGGCCTCATGGTGCACAATATCATCACCTATCATGATATCAAACTTGTGTGACAAAAGTATAAAAAATTTATACTAGAACTTTACAATTTATTCCATAAAGAAATCATTAAATGTATTGATGCCAAATTCATCTAGCCTATGGACTATTCAGAATGGGTATTAAACATTGCCCTTAATCAAAATAAAGTCACCATGGTCATTCACATTTTCATCAATTTTCACAACCTCAATCATGCTTTTCCCAAGGATAACTTCCATTTACCATATATAGATGCCATCATTTATTCCATTATTGGATATGAAATGTTGTCCCTTATGGATGGTTTTTTGATTTATAATCAAATTCACATTTCCCCTAAAGATTAACATAAGACAACTTTCACCATAGAATGGGGCACCATTATTAAGTTAAAATTCCATTCAACCTAAAAAATTCTAGAGCTACCTTTTATTGGGATATGACCCACATTTTACATGAACTTATACATAATATTGTTTAAACCTATGTGGATGACCTCATTACCAATTTTAAAAGATGCAAAACTCATCTTGTTGATCTTTGTATCATCCTTGATTGCTGCATCAAATATAAAGTTAGGATAAATCCCTAAAAATGTGTCTTTGGAATCACATTTGGAAAAATTATAGGGTTCTTAGTCTCTCTTAATTGTATTGATGTCGATCTCGTATATATCAATGTTATTATTAACATGCTTATCCCACATTCCATTATAAATATTTTCACTTACCTTGGAAAACTTGGGTTAATAAGATGATTTATCCTCAAATTGGATTACTTCATCTATTCTATTAATTATATTTTAAATGAAGGTAATGCCCTATAATGGATGGATCCTTTTTAGAAAGCATTTGACAATAATAAAGAATCTTTACTTTATCCACACATCTTTCATCCACCTTTTAATTATCATCCTTTAATATTATATACTTATTCCACACCTATATTAGTTGGGGTAATTATTACACAATAAGATGATACTATAAGAGAATATGACATATATAATATCAATAAAAGCCTCATTGAATATGAAAAACATTATACAAAAGTAGAATGTGATTACCTTTCCATATATTTTATAGTTGAAAATTTCTGGCATTATATGCTTTATTAAACCACTTACGTTATCATTCATTCTAATACACTCCATCATTTTTTATCCAAATCCTTCCTTCCTAGAGAAAAAATTGGCAAGTGGATGATCCTTCTCATGGAATTTGATCTCTACATCATTACACAAAAATCTATCAAAAGACAAATCATTGCTAACCAACTCACAACCACTTTTATACTAGATACCAAAAACATTCAATATAGTCTTCCCAATGATAATATCCTCTATAATTATGGTATTAATCAAGACATATCTCATAAATATTACTTACGCAATTTCACTGATGATCTTGAAGCAATTATTCTAGAAGAGTCATCTATCCTTCCTGATACTACTAAACCAAAAGTAGTATTGATGATCTTCCTAAAATTAATGTAGATTTAAATGAAGATACTTGGACCCTTCATTTTAATAGAAGAAAATTCCTTCAAGGAGATAGGGCAGATTTTATCCTCACTATTCATCTTGGTAAAATTAACCCTTTGGAATTTCACCTTAAATTGGATGTCACTAACAACATGGCTGAATATGAAGCCTTAATCCTAGGCATGAGAGTGATAATTAATTTAGACATTACATATCTATATGCTTTGGGTGTCTCCCAAATCATCTACCAATAGGTTAATGGTGATTATCAATTCAAAATTAAAAATCTCATTATTAATCATCAAATATCCACTACCCTTGCCAAATAATTTAATTCTTTTACCATCGAGCCCATCCCTCAAGGTAAAAATTATATTGCTGATTCACTTTCTTTTTCAACATCTTTCTTTCATGAACACCAAGTTCTTACCAATTCTACCTTTCTTATCCAAATAAGAAAGTCTAGATATTCTATTCAATTACAAGATTAAATTATCTACCATATTGAGGTTATCACCATTCAATAAAGCCCATGGTACAAATACATCATTCAATTCCTTGAACGCCAAACCTACCCTCTAAATATTAATTCCCAAAAAAATACTTGCATTCACAAGTAGGCGTTCAAATATGTATTTTTATATAACATCCTTAATTAATACATGTTACCCCTATTTTTTATGTTATGAAATAAGAGGTTCCTTTTCTTCTTGAAAAACACATGGGGGAATATGTGATGGTTACTATAATGAACATGATACAGCTTGCAAATGCTTATGCATGAGATACTTTTGGCCCACTCTTGAAAATAATTCCATCAATTTTGATAAAATGTGTATCCCTTATAAACTTCATGATGAACTAATTCAATCACCTCTAGCTAAACTCCAAACTATGGAGTCCCTTGGACATTCTCAATGTAGGGATTAGATCTCATAGGCAAACTACCTAGATCACAAGATGGGCATGTTTTTATCATCACAATCACTAAGTATATTAACAAATGGGTCAAATATATGCCTCTCATCAATATAACTAAAACCACCATTGATAAATTCATCCTCAATCAAATCATTTATTTTTTTGGTGTTCCCCATACTCTTATTTATAAACATGGTTGTAATTTATAAAATAAAGATGTTGAATAGCTATGTTAGATTAAAAATAAATCATAAATTTTCCATGCCCTACCATATATAATTAAATGGTAAATATAAGGTCACCAATAAAATCCTTAATAAAATTCTCCAAAAGATAATTTTTGACACTCGCATAGATTGGCATTTTTATCTATATCCCAACCTTTGGGCCTATCACACTAGCATACACACTGCCACTTGGGCAATGCTATTTTTTTAGTGTATGGTTATGAAGCTATCCTCATATTAGAAGTTTAGATTGCCTATCTCCATATCTCTCTTCATGTTATCATACCTGATGAAAAATTACATGAATCTTACCTTCATGCTCTTGACCTTCTTGATGAACACTATCTTTCTGCTCTATAACTTAATCACCAATACAAGGACCATAGTGACAAACAACATAGTAAAATATTTAAATTACACACTTTTAATTTTGGTGATCTCATCCTCAAATTAGAATAAACAGATGATAAATAAGTAAAATATGTCAAAAAAATGGTGGGGCCCTTAGTAAAAGGCATACTTGGTCCTAGCACCTATTACCTTCAAACCAATGAAGGCCATATCCTCAAAGAACCCACCAAAGATAAATTATTAAATAATTATTTTGCCTAGATCCTTCCCTTCTTATTATACTTTATATATGATACACTTATAATAGTTTTTTTAGGATATCTACACAAGTCTTACCCTTTAGAGTAATTTCTCTTTCCACAAACCTTAGTTCTTTATTTTTAGTCTTTTGGTTTGTTTTTTCTCATGAGTTTCATTCTCAAAATGCATATAGGACCTGATCATCCTCATTATTTATTTTTCTTCTCATTTTTTCATTACTTTTGAATGCATTTTCACCCCTTGGGTTTTTATTTTGTGAGTCACAGTGTAAGACCATGTATAGGACCTAGCCTTCCTCATAAATATCATCTATCTCACTTTCCTTTTATTTTTCACATACTTTCTCCACCCCCTTGGTTTTATATTTTATGAGTTGTAGTGTAAGACTATGGATAAGACCAAACCTTCCTCATATAAATCACCATATTTAATTTAGTTTCCACTTTTAGAATGTGTTCACAACATTTACAAGTTCATGATCCCTTATTTTTAATTATAGTTTTTTCTTATTTTATAGATAAAATATGCACAATAATTAAGTATTGGCATGATTTCTTACACTTCTCTCATTATTATGATAATGAATCACTCTTCATTGTCACTTTATCCCTTGTTCACCTCTATTACATTTTTGTGATTTTAAATAATTCAAATTATTTCATGTTTTCATTCCTCTTGATTTCCTTTCCTTTCACTCCACATTGGATACACCAAGGTCAAAGTCAAGATATCACTTTTATTTTACTTGAATTAATGAGACTCTTAGATACCATTCTCTCTAAGTTATCTTTATTAGCAACCAAATGCAAAGTCTTCAAATGATATGCATCTTTAGCACCCATGTTTGGTTTTCCAAATATCTATAGACAAGGAATATAAAAACTAAAAGAAGGTTAAAATCTAAATCATTTAAAACAAAATAAAATTATATAAAATAAAACATGATAATTCAAAATTCAAAATCACACCAAAAGATGTGATTAGTAGCACACATATCTCCAATCAAATCTCAAACTCCAAAGTTGGCCTCATGATAAAGGCGAGGTCTATTGGGGTGTAGTAGGCCAATAGATTAGAATATGAGAATTCAACAAACTCTACTTTGATACCTACTTTCTCACACAAGGACCTAATTTTTATAGTAGAATAATGGCTCTATAATGGGTCCTAAGGAATGGTGAACATGTTATGGGAAGTAAGGTCCATTTTTCTATTCATGCATATAACCTTCATGAGATGATCTACATAATTTTTTGACCTAAGATTTGTGTGTCTAGGAGAAGTTGTTTTAAGTCATTATTATTGAAAGTCTTGTTATTTTGACAAACCAAATTTTAGTGTCTTGTATTTGATAAAGAGTTTCTCTACCTTGGTTTTTCCTTCATTTTCCTCTTCATCCATTTCATTTTCCCCCTTGACAGTCAAGTGTGATTCTAAATCTATTTTCCCCCTTATATATTTCCTCTTATTCACATATTAAAAACATGATAGCTCTATTTTGTTTTAGTTTTATCTATCTTTAAAATAAAAGAATATACTTTAGTGACTATGGATTATTTTTACACCATGGTTTTACATTTCTAGACTTGTTTTTATTTATTTTAACATTTTCCATTATTGTAGTACCCTTTTTGTGGACAACTAAGTTTGTTTATACTTTCATGTAATTTTTCCATTATTGTGTGAGGATTATTTATTACTCCTCACTCACCAATGTTATTTTCCCTTTTATTCACTTTTTTTCATTGATGATTGAGTCAAAATTTTTACAGTTCACTCATCAATGTTCTTTTACCATTTGCTTGTCCATATTTGATTAAGGATTGTTCATAATTTCACATTGATGTTTGATTTCCAAGTTTTTTAAACATACATCCTACTAGCCAACTTGGATCATCAACATTGCACACCTAATATCTAGAACATATCCAAAAAACTTTATGAAAATCAACTAAAAGTCTCACTCTTTGATCTTCATCCACTTGGCAAATCTGACTCGATAAACTTTATCTTCTACACTAAATTTTTGAAATACAAACACTTTTTGTAGTCTTTTATCACTCACTTTAGAAACCAATAACAACTAGAGATGCCTATGAGATGCAATTTCAACCTTCAATCACATATTTAATCATATCAAACCATTATGAGCTCTCTAGAATAAGATATTCAATATCAAGTCCTGATTAGTGTTTTATGACGGTTTAGACCATCTTCTAGTCTTAAAAATAATTCATAAAACTTAATTCCTCTTTCTAGAAACTAGTGCTTGTCATTTTGAGATTGAACCCTTACTAATCTACCATGAACATATTAGGGTGTCATGGAGATGTTGTACATGTCAATGCGCACTAAGAAACCCTTTTTGAGGAAATAACTCTTTATTATGTGCATTTGAGAAACCATGAAATACTTTTCAAGTATTTCTATTTCAAACATTAATTTTAGACTTCATACACACACTTAAAACAACTTGAATAACTTATTTCAATGTTC